>JABWIB010001060.1:5855-18454 GCA_016617825.1 Platyplectrum ornatum
AATTGTAATTAGTTGCAATCAGTATTACAGGTGAGAGATGATGTTTCCAGCACAAGTGTAATAACAGTGTAACAGTAACGCTGGTCAGTATCTGTGTGCAAAATGCAAAAATAAAGTATTTTCACTGCATGCAAACACTGACATTCATTTTACCTCCCCTGCAATTCATCATGGTTTTTCCTACTCTTGGCCATACACTAGAACAATTATTGCTCCAATTTTGCAATTATTGGAAATTGGATGTAAAATCTTTCTAGTGTCTTTCTAGCCAATTGTTTTGGAAACTGCACAATACTTTTTTTTCAGAGAGGCAATCACACAATCATTTTATCTCTTGTTCCGCACAAATACTGTAATTATCTTTTGAGGCATCCAATATTGGTGTCTCTATGGGCTTTTAAGATAATCCTGAATGATTTTGCTATTATTTGTATAACTATCTTTATTTCAACAGACTCTTCTACAGTTTCTTCTACAGACATTAAAAGACAGAAAAATTGTGTGCTTGCTTTTTTTATTTTTCCCTGAACAATAATTGCTTAGTGTGTGGGGAAGGTGCACTGCCAATAACTGACAGTTTGGCAAGGGAAAAATTGTTCAAATTATCTAGTAANTCATACTGTATAGATAATCTTTCTAGTATATAGCCAGCTTAAATCATGAGTACCTAAAGATCTGAATCTGTTCCAATATGTTTTACAGTCCATGAACGATGTTCCCATCCTATAGATTTATTCACATATCAACCACAAATCCTGTATTTGGTTATAAAATGCCCCATATTTGTTTGCTTTTATAGAGATACTTTTTATTTGTATTTGATTAAATGTTATCACAGGATAGTAACTTTAAAATTTCAGAAGAAATAATAAAGGGGATTTTTGATTGCAAAGAGGACAAGGTGGAATTTGACATACTTTGTGGTCACATGCATTTGTACAGTCTGAAACAGAGGGTCTCTCATGAAAGGTAGATGCTAGTAAAGCTTCTACAAAACAGAGATTATTTTGTGTGCTTTGCTTAGAATGCAGATCAGTCTGTTCATGTGATTCCCTCCTGATTTGCCTGTGTGCATCATGCAATCCTATTGCAGCAGTATGTTTGTAATTAACTGCAGCTCTTTACTTACCGTATATATAATGACTTTTATAGCAGGAGTATGCAACTAATGCTGAAATAGATGTGATCTCATAAACGCATAAACAGAGCAGGGTTGTACTGCTGCATTTATAATATAAATATCAGCATATCTAAGGGTAAAATGCAAAATTAAGCATAATTTCTGGGCAGGGGAAATGAAAGCATTAGTTGCTCACCATAACAGCTTGTTAAGTAATGATTCAGGTTTAGGATCGAGACCAAAATTAATAGTGAATATTCTCCTGGATAAATCATTTTGTATAAGATAGATATAAATTTNTAAAAATGTTATCTATACATAAATAACTTCAGTGCAACATGGATTTGCACATTTAGGACTGAATACAGACCTCTGCTTTTACTGCATTTTGTTACCTAGCGAGTTGACTGAACTGCCAGAGCAATGGCCCTCAGTGTGAATGGGGTATTTGTTTTAGATTCCCAATTTGAACATTATGGTCGTGATAGGTATTTTGAAATGCCCATGTGACCTTAAATATGTGGTGAAAATGAAATAGCCATTGCTAGAGACAATGGCAAATCACTGGTCTTTAACTCAGGCTGCCTTGGTCTCTGGGAAGTTGGATAAGCCAGTAATGTCCAGATTTATGTTCACGCAGGCCAAATCCAAGGATTTCGGACTCCACTGGAAGTGCATTCAGAGCACCACTGTTGTTCTTTTTTCCCCTTTTTGTGTAGAGCACAGAATTAAGCTGTTATCTGCTGGCAAGTTATTTATAAGCAATAAACAGTTCTCAGTATTCATAGACTATCATAATATGTTCAATGTGGTACTGAAATTCACTCTATAGAAGAGAAAAGAGAAATAATTTCCTAGCTGCATATGTTTGTAGCACTAAGGAACTCCTCCAAGGTCAGATGAAAAAGATATGCCTATGGACATGATGACACAAAAGGAAATTATTATGCCCCAAAAGCATGCTTTTGCTTCCCATATTCTCAAAAAACCACGCTTCAATGCCACCCTCTAAATGTCGACCTATCTTCTTTCCTCCTTTTGCCTTCAAGCTACTTGAGCACCTGGTCTAGAACCGCCTCACAGACAACCAAATCCTGCATCCTACACACTTCTGTACAATCTGGGTTCTAACCCCTCCATTCTACAGAAATCGCCCACATCAAGGTCACCGCTGAACTACTCACTGCCAAATCTAAAGGTCAATTCTCCATCCTCATTCTCCTCGACCTCTCAGCTCCCAGTGCTCAGTACTTGGCCCCCTCTTCTTCTCCATCTACACTACCTCCCTCTACGCAGATGAAACACAAATCTACCTCACCTTCCTGACCTTTCCCCCTCGCTCCTTTCCAAGGTGTCTGACTCCTTCTCCTCCACCATCTCCGCCTCGGTGTCCCAATGCTTCATTAACACAGACAAGACTGAAATCTGAAACTGAAATCTCTTCATTACCATAGATAATTCCATCGTCTCCTCCACCACCCATGTCAACTGCCAAGGTGTCACTCTCCTTCAACCCCTCATATCCTTTTGTACTATCCACCCTTCCCTTAGCATGTAAGCTCCCTCCTGTTATCTACCTCAACCTGCCCCCATCTCCTCCCTCCTGTCTTTCTCCATTGTTAATATATTAAACATTTCCCAACCATCTATGTTATTACTCTGCAACCCTCATNCTATGTATGTATNCCATTTTTTTTACTGTATGCTATGACATTGTTCTCCCACGTTATATGTTTATTAAATGTTTGTTATTCTAACCCATTACACTGTAACTCATGCTATGTATGTACTATTCACTATGTACAGTGCTACGGAAACCATATAGCACCTTATAAATTCACTATGTACAGTGCTACGGAAACTTTATAGCACCTTATAAAAATGCCCTCCATAGAATGCAATCAGACAAGGTTTAGGTGAGTTTTTTTTTATGTAGAGGGTACGAGGCTTTGGGGTCCCTNTCTAAGAGTCACATTTTTGAGCAAATGCCTAATTCCTGTTAATTTGTTTTTATATCAGAGCATTGAGGCAGTGCTCAGAGTAGGCAAGGAGAGCTTNTATGGAGGTACTGGACGAGGCAACGGGGAGCTCCTCATAATTATACCTTTATGCAATTAACACAATGACTTTCTCTAAAAGAAATATTGTTATATATATCCAGTTTGTAAAATATGNAATATAGCACATCTGTACAGTCACTGTATACAGCAGATGGTCAACAGTTCTAGAAATAAAAAGCCAAACCAAACTCACTGTATTTTTCTGTGAAATCCCCCCCAGTGTTAATGCTAAAAATGTCTGAAAGCATTAAATACTTGACTCCCACGTGCTCCATGGATGTACTGCACAGCTGGTGGAATCCCTATATTCCAAAACATTTGTTCTGGCTCTTTCCCAAAATTATTGTTACTGACCACATAAATAACAAAGAAAAAAACATAGGACTTCTAGGTGTTNCCCTTGTGGGATTTAAAACACCAAATGTGGTAGTATATGTGGTCTGGCTTTGTGCTGTATCACTAACTGGTGTACAAAGCTATACAGCCTTGTAAGGAAAGGTCTGTCTCACACACGACAATAAAGAAATATCACAATGAATGCAGGTTTGCTATGTACCAAATGTTTATTTTACAGCCCGGATCTGCACAGGTTGTCATGATATTTTTTTTACTAATGTTTGACAAAATATTGCTTATGACATTTATCCTATGTCTTGTAAAACCATTGACATGTTGTAATGTGGTGGATGCAATACAGAATAAGGAATTACCTCTGTAAGATTTTATTTCAGCAACACTTCATGGTGTGTCTTGAAACAGAAAATGCTAATTAAAAATAACAGTTCATAACTCACGTGCAGATCAGCAACACAAAAAAAAATGAATATTTAATTCTAGTTATAATGATTTGGAACATATCATGAAAAGCACGGGTGGGCAGACAATGAAATCACAAAAATTGGGATTACAGTCATACCTCACAAGATGAGATTTATCGGCACAATGACAAATCGCCATGGAAATAAAATTATGCAAAACAGTAAATATTGAAACGTTACCTAACAGCGCCCTCTGCTGGACACATACTAATAATGCAGTGCATAGGCTTAGCACTCATGGACCTAAATTAACTAAGCAGGGAGGTTGAAAAGTGCGAATGTTGCAACCAATCAGATTCAAGCTCTCAGGTTTCATTTTACATACTGGACAATGTGAGATCGAATCTGATTGGTTGCTATGGGCAACATCCCCACTTTTCAATGCTCCTGTATTCCTGTGGGTGTTGCTTACATGGAGATTCATATAAGTGTACTAAAAATACTGAAATGCAGTATTGCATACATTTTAACAAAATATAAGAACACATATTCACGTTGAATATTTAATTATATAGATTTTCATTTTAAAAGAGTGAAATTATAAAACATAATAGTGTCAACATATTTACTCAAACATTGACTGGTGATGTCTTCAAATGCACACTGAAAAGAAGTATCAGTGGAAGGACAGTAGACATCATAGAAGCAATAAATCAACGTGGGGTCTTTTCACAGATTTGTTATTTGGATCACAGGAAGCTCACCAACAGGAGAAACTCTTATTTCCTCCTCTCGTAGCAGACGCATAAATAACTTCTTAGTGTCTTCTGGATAGCGGTAGATATGGGTGTTGTTCAGCCAGTTGGGCACATGCTCCTGCCGAATCCGATTTTACATTTGTAAGAACTTTTATATTGAAGTAAAACAAATTGCAAACAAAGTGCTGGTTAGGGCTTGTGTGGGCATTTCCAATGTCAGGACTGGGTGTGTTTAAGAGATGTTCACAGGACTATTAAACTGTTCTTGACCATATCCATTCAAACCCAAAGATATTTTATTTAATACGTCCTTTCCCAACAACTATCACACCTGATTATAATATAAGTATTTCTGGATCTCTGTACAACCGTGCCCTGTGTACCACCAGACATGGGTTCATGTACTACCAGTTGCAGAGTTACAACTAATTAATAACCCCTGATTTACACAAGTGAATCTTATTAACCTTCCCTATAAGGCATAGAATACCCCGTACAGACTGCATGGGAAAAATCAGGGCTTTCATGAAAACGTTATGCATCATGACAGACCCAGCTTTTTGCATGCAGTATGAACGGAATCCCTGGCTCTCTCTAGTCTTAGACCCAGCTAAAAAAGAAGGAGTTTCCCTTAAAAACCGGGTGCTGCCTTTCGCATAGTGTTGACCAGGGAAACCCTGTATTCTATTTAAAAAAAATTCAATTCATGCTCTTTCCTGTAGTTGTTCTGTACTATGTGAGGAACTTACCCTTGTAGCATTTGGAAAGAGTACAGGAATGAATCTGAAGTTCATGCTTCCTTGTTTTATGAACTCCAGCTGCATCTAAATGAATAAATGTACAACTCACAATTACATCATTATTATCAATTCCACACTTAAGTCATTGCAAATAGACATGTCATTGATTTGCAATATAGCCATGAGAGTTTAAATACTTCAGCTCAGGGGCATAGCTAAAGGTATAGCTAATTTATAACAAAAATAACTTTTTTTAAAATTTGTTTACATTTTAATCCAGCATATACATTACGCTAGTACTAGAACTGAAGTTTTTCATTTCCATAATTGTTATGATGATAGTGACCATATTAAGGACAAGGGACCAGATCCTTGTTATCTCACTCTGCAAGCATGCAAGTCAGGGGCTTCATTCACTAAACTGCAGGAATGGAAAGGTGCATGGATGTTTTAGTCGGTTTTTGCACAGTTGCAACCCTAAACAGTGATAGTATGCATAAAAAAACCACAGTTAGTATGCAAGATAGTATGCAAAAAAACAACAGTTCCATATTGTCACTTATAAATAAAGAGAGGGATTACAAAGGAGTAATGGTGTAATGGTGGTGATAATTCCAGCAGGGAGCAGGGAGTTGTCTGGTCACCTCGTCTGAGACACTACTGCTAGCTGCTGNGTTTGTCCTCCCCCAAAAGTGAAAGCTGAGCTCAGCCACACACTGTTAACTGCGTAGCTGGAACACTACACACTGCAAGCTGTACACACATTCCTCCTGACAGCCTGCAGTAAATTATTTGGTGACCCACTGACTCGGGCCTGGTCGCTGCGACCCCTGTAGCTACATCACTGCTTCAGGTGGGGTGGTGGATGGGTCAGCAAAGCAGGTTTGTTTGTGATTTAACATTTTTGAATTTGATTTCATTGCATTGTAACACAGAAGAATGACATTAGGAGGAATAATAATCATTATAATCAATGCATTCAGAAGTGTAGTATGCATAATTGGCACCCAGAGCAGGTGAATGCTAAGACGCCCCCAAGATATTCTCTGTATCTGTGTCTCCTCCATATGTGTGGCCAGAATTGGGGGGACGGAGCTATGGTATTCTCCCAATGCCCGTTTGATCAGACAGTGCCCTACTCTATGGACTCCGCCCTCGCTACACCCCTAAATGCATTATAAGTAGGACAGTGAGGACAGTGTCAGACTAGGGTATCTTGGGCCCATCAGAGGAAATCATTTTTGGGGCCCACCCTCAGTCATAAAGAAGTAATGCTAGGTCTTGGGGCCCACCGGAGGATTCTCCTGTTCGCTGATGGGCCAGTCCGACGCTGAGTGAGGATAAAATCAGAAGGTTCTAGGTGCTGCTGTTATGATGCTTGATGTATGTCAACATATAAAATAATTTAGCAATCTATTAGTCACCAACCAAACAGAGGTTGCACCTGGTGCTTTGTCTTGTATTGGATATTACCATTACTCCTTACTGGTTTGTTTATAAAGGTACATACATAATCATTTACAGTAAATTTTTTTTATATTGTGTATCGGGGAATCCATACCACACAAGACATTAGTGCCAACTCACCATTTTGTGAATGTACCGTGTGTGCAGACGATGATCATCTCTACTGTCAATCATATTCTCTCCAACGTCTGTCTTGTACTGTGGAGTGATCGCTATGATGATCATAACACCTATCTGCACAATTTAAATACGTGTATGAAGACATTTACAGATATCAATATGTGTATATATATATATATATATATATATATATATATATATATCTCTATGTATGTAACAGATTTTAATATGACTATCAAACTGTTCTTGACCATATGCATGCAGACCTAAATATATTTATATATTTTATTAAATATATCCTTTGCCAACTATCATAACTGATTAAAATATAAGTAATTTTCCCTGTCTGTGCCACCAGACAGTGGTTCATATACTGCCAGTTTCGCGTATACATCTAATTAGTAACCCCTTGATTTATAAAATTGAAATAGAAAATATTAACACCATAGAAAAATAGTTTCCAAACTTTTTCAGTTAATGGCAAAATAATTACTGAGCCATCCCAGTTTTAGTTGGATATATGTATATTAAACCCAAATTATACCCATTAGTCATATGTGCATTTCAATTATTTCTCATAACTGTGCTACAAACCTACATTCACAGCTCTATATACAGCCTCGATCTTTATATTGCAATTCCCAATTACGGTAATTTGTATGTGAGTCTAGATATCATGGCACTCGCATGTATAAAATGCCTTGGCACCCATATAAGTTTTTAGTTTTACTTACATCGCTGAGATAGTTGTCCATCCAACTCATGATATCTAGCCCCATAATTGATCCTTCAAACATGTCAATCTGTGAAAAAGAAGAATAAGTAATTATAAGTCAGCAACTACTACGATCAGAACCCTGACATTAAAAACCAGGTTAGGCTTGTAATGCTATATTATGTATAATACTGTAGGACTCAATTTAAACTAGGCTATACATTTGAACCTTGGCAAAACCATGGTAAACTACAGGGTGAGGCAAATTAAGGTGTGCAGGAAGAAATGATACACCTCCGAAATCCAACCCAGCGGCTTTGTCAGAACTTCCTATACAGTGTGGATGAGATGAAATGTGTTTTGCTTATTAGCAATGATGTAGCCCCCAACATGCCCAATCTGTCTCCAAGCAGCTGCAACCTGTCTGACACCTTTAGTAAATCTTTAGAACATTATACAAATTGACTGATGTATGCAACGTGTTTCACTGTTTGTTTGATGTCTGTGAAATCAATATTGGACTGCATGGAGAAATCATAAATCTGGATCCAGTGCATAAGGAATTAGAATGACAATATTGAGGAACTCACTGTTGTCTTAAATCCATTAGCGCACAGAAGATTCGCAAGCTGTATAACATTGTTTGCAGCATCCAAAGAGTATGTTATAAAAACTCTCCCTAAAAGATATATCAAAGCATAAGTCAAGCATGTATTACAATTACTTATTAGTAGAAGGGTGCCATCAGAACGTTGATGAGGGACAACGTGAGTGCAGAACAGTGCTGTTTCTAGAGTGTACGGCTCCCAGTGCGAACAGTTAAAATGTCCCCCCCCATCCCCATTACCGCCTTTTCATTGAGATTCCTGGACACACTACCCCTACATACCTCACACACCCCAGAAAAAATGCTTGGAAATGACACTTATTTTTTCAATTTAGTTTTTTTCTTTTTGTTTTTCTTTGTGTCCTAGACAATATTTCCCCTTGTATGTATACCCCCATTCCTCATACACCCTCCTGTATGCCCCCTGTGTACCTATACCCCTCTGTATGCCCATTTTTNATTTTTTTTTCTTTCTTAAAGGTTCATTCCTAGAGGTGTGAATGGGGTGTGATCTGGAGTGTCTTATGTCTTGTTCTCCCCTCTCGTTCTCTGTGTCTTATGTCTTGTCCTCCTCTCTCATGCCCTGTGTCTTATGTCTTGTCCTACCCTCTTATGTCCTGTGTCTTATGTCTTGTCCTCCTCTCTCATGCCCTGTGTCTTATGTCTTGTCCTCCCCTCTCTCGTGCCCTGTGTCTTATGTCTTGTCCTCCCCTCTTTCATGCCCTGTGTCTTATGTCTTGTTCTCCCCTTACATGCCCTGTGTCTTATGTCTTGTCCTCCTCTCTCATGCCTTGTGTCTTATGTCTTCTCCTCCTCTCTCAAGCCTTGTGTCTTATGTCTTGCCTTCCCCTCCCATGCCCTGTGTCTGATGTCATGTACCTACCTTCATCTCTAACATATTATCTGTTATCTCTTTTATAGCTGGTCCAAGGTGCTATTATTTACTATTATTTAAGATCTGAGTTTCAATTCAATTAGAGGTGTGGATGGTGCTGCAGGGAGAGGCATGTGCATGGTGCTGCAGGGAGAGGTGTGCATGGTGCTGCGGGGAGAGGTGTGTGAATGGTGCTGCAGGGAGAGGTGTGGATGATGCTGCAGGGAGAGGTGTGGATGGTGCTGCAGGGAGAGGTATGGATGGTGCTGCAGGGAGAGGTGTGGATGGTGTTGCAGGGAGAGGTATGGATGGTGCTGCAGGGAGAGGTGTGGATGGTGCTGCAGGGAGAGGGTGTGGATGGTGCTGCAGGGAGAGGTGTGGTTGGTGCTACAGTGAGAAGCGTGGGGATGGTGATGCAGGGAGAGGTGTGGATGGTGCTGTAGGGAGAGGCGTGTGGATGGTGCTGCAGGGAGAGGAGTGTGTATGGTGCTATAGGGAGAGGGTGTGGATGGTGCTGCAGGGAGGGGTGTGGATGGTGCTGCTGGGAGAGGTGTGCAGACGGTGCTGCAGAGGGAGGAGTGTGCATGCTGTCACCTCTAATTGTATTGCATGTTGCAGCCTGTTGCAGGAGGAGGTGCCTGGATGGTGCTGCAGGGAGAGGCGTGTGAATGGAGCTGCAGAGAGAGGCGTGTGGATGGTGCTGCAGGTAGAGGTGTGGATGGTGATGCAGGGAAAGGCATGTGCATGGTGCTGCAGGGAGAGGTGTGGATGGTGCTGCAGGGAGAGGTGTGTGAATGGTGCTGCAGGGAGAGCTGTGGATGATGCTGCAGGGACAGGGTGTGGATGGTGCTGCAGGGAGAAGCGTGCAGATGGTGCTGCAGGGAGAGGTGTGGATGGTGCTGTAGTGAGAGGCGTGTGGATAGTGCTGCAGGGAGAGGAGTGTGCATGGTGCTGCATGGAGAGGGTGTGGATGGTGCTGCAGGAAGAGGTGTGGATGGTNGGAATGCGTTGATCCACATGAAGGTATCCACCAAGTAGATAAAACACTCCCCTGAAGAATAAATTAGTAAAAGGTAGAAACATAAATAATGTGTGATAGATTGAACACCAGAGCCAGATCAAGCATGAATGAGAGATTTATAGAGATCGGAAGTTTGTAATTCCAACCAAAGCAACAATAAGCATTTGTAGTTATTGTAAGTGGGAACATCATAAAAGCAGATATTATCCATACCTTGATTAAAATTTTAGTTAACCAGTCTGGGATTGTCGGAGGGTGTATCGATCTCCAGCGTATTGGAATTACAGCCTTAGCGGCATTGTTTAGGCGAAACAGTAGTGAGCCCTTATAGGATTGATTGAGAGGTAGAGGTCCAATTTAACAGCCAAAAAAGAGGGGAGCCCGGAACTTTTTCACCCAAAATAGTCTCGGTTATGGTAATAACCGAGGTCCAAAAGCTCTGAATCAAAGGGCACGACCACCAGATGTGAAATATAGAGCCCACTGAACCCTGGCACCTCCTCAAATTTGTGCATATGTTCTGGAGTGCGGTACCACCTTGAGAGCAGTTTGAATGCTGTTTCATGAATCTCCAAGCTAGGGGAACCAATAGATGAGTTCTGGAAGATCCTGGTCCACTGAGTTTCATCAAGAACATGTCCGAGGACCTGCTCCCAGGCCTTGAGAAAGGGAGGAGCTGTGGTCCATAAGAAGAATCTTATAAAGGCGGGAAATAGCATGCTTTGAAGGTTCAGACAGTCGACACATGCCCTCGAACAAAGACAGTGGAGACAGTGGAAGTCGGGCACTGATAAGTGGTGTAGGTATGATCTGAGTTGTGGTGTGCTACAGGGAGAGGTGTGGATGGTGCTCCAGAACTCCATATCTGGTAAATCACCCTGAGATTGGAGATCAGAAAACTGGAGAACCTGGCCATGACCAACCAACCGACCTACCCGAAAGAGACCAGCTTCATACCATTTAGCAAACTCGGTGAGGGACAAGCCTGGTGGGAAACAGGGATCACCCAAAAGAGATCTCNTGGGAGAGTCAGCAGATGAGATGGTTGGAAATGTCTGAGAGATCTCCACATCTTCAATGTGGGGCCAATAACAGGTTGGGAAGACTTGGGAGTTGATAGTATCCAGGGGGCTATATCTACTGGCAGTCCTAAGGAATGGCTTTCAATGAAAATCCACTGTTTAGTGGGAATCTGTAACGTCCACTACAGAATCCTATTCAACAGGCTAGCCCGGTAATAGGAGTAGATATGGGGCAATTGCAGTCCTCCTTGGGCCTTAGGTTTACACAAGATTTCAAACTTCAGCCTGGGTCGTTTCCCTGCCCATATAAATGTACGAAACACCTGTTGAACCTCCGTGAACCAGCTACCAGGTATGTNAATAGGAAGAGTCATTTTTAAGATGTTAATCCTGCCTGGAAAAAGAACCCCCTATGCATCTATGGAGGTCAGAACGAAGTCGAGTCAGTAAAGGGGAGAAATTTAGCGAGAACAAGCGTGTCAGGTCTTCAGACAGCATCACTCCCAGGTACCGAATATGAGAGGGGCTCCACTTAAAATCGGAAGACAGCTTTTAAGCCATCTATCATTTGAGACCTAGCTGAAATGTTAAGAGCTTCTGATTTGGTATAGTTAATTTAAAAGTTGGATAAGGAGCAAAAAAACCTTAAATTCTTTAACAAGCAGGTAATCCGCAAAGAGGGCAAGTTTGAAGTCACGATCCTTGATCCTAAAGCCATGTATATCTGGGTTACATCTAATAGCCCGAGCCAATTCCTCCATACTTAGGACAAAGCAGTGGAGATAACCCTGTCGGGGTGCCATTGTGTATCGTGAATGGTAATGAGAGGCTGCCATTGATCTTGACTCTGGCCGATGGGCAAATATAATAATGCCAGCATCCGAGCAGATTTTTTAAAACCATAGCATCTGCACTTAAAGTTTATGTAACGTGAGGGGCATGCAGGGACATATTAACTATGGGGATTCAGCCCCTGATCTCCATTGTCAAAAAATGTCCATAGTGCTGCAAATTATATCAGTGTGAGGGCATATGTGACAAAGAAGGGCACAGTGTAATTAAGTGGCCCTCGTATAATTGACCATCACACTCAACAGTGGTCATACCCACGCATCACTGGCCACTTCACATCATTTTCAGCCCAAGGCCCATTATATATTACTTGTTTATTTCCAGGCTTAATCCAGCCCGGGGGCATGTAATAATAATAATAATAAAATAATTATTATCATAGAAACATAGAAAGTGACGGCAGATAAGAGCCACATGGCCCATCCAGTCTGCCCCACTGTGTATTTAAAACTATACCAACCCAAATTTAATCGCTATTTTGTTTG
>JABWIB010001060.1:23832-34262 GCA_016617825.1 Platyplectrum ornatum
GTATCAACCAAAATTTACCACTAACTTAAAGTACAATATGTCACGAAAAAACAATCTCAGAATCAGTTGGATACGTTAAAGCATTAAAAAGTTATTACCACATAAAGTGACACATGTCANATGTGTAAAATAGGGCTGTGTCATGAAGGACCAAATAGGCNGNGTCTTAAAGGGGTTAAAAACACTTCTTTATTCTGTATATGAGTTATGCAGATATATGGTGTCATATGCAGATATCTAGATATCTAGTGTCACCATAGGTCCCTTTTGCCACTTTCTTTGTCTCTGATCACCTTGCCACTGATAGTTGACGTTCCTCTCCATAAAGGTCCATAATGGGAATTCTCAGCTGTCCCTATTACCTTCTTCTAGTTACCGATCCTACAAACCACTGTCGGTGCTACTTTCTGATCTGCAACTGCTTTGTGTGAACTTGTCACTGTCACTGTAACAGTCATTGTAACAAGCACCTTGCAACAAAACTCTGAATTGCGTCTGCTACCTCTGACACATAACTGCTTCTGTGGACTTTTACCTTCAGTTTTCTTTGAGGTTTTATGCTGCAACTGCTTCAGAGACTCCATTATCCCCCACCAAACATCTCTGTGCTACTGTGTAGTTTCCAGTGAGCAAGGCTGACCTGAGGCCTTTAATCTTCCCCAACCAAATCACCTCTAGCTTAAATATGGGACAAGACCTGGTATCATTAAATATGATGTGATCTGTGACTGNTTGTCAATACCATATACATGTTCCAAATCAAGGTAAAAAAGACTTAATAAAGGTCAAACATTTTAAATAAAAGTACCTTTTTCTTATTTTTATTAAACTACCTGCAACTGCATGTAGTTTAGTATTGGTATGACAGGCCAATGGTGCTAAATACTGAAGCAATGATGTATATTATTTNCTGACTGCAGCAATAATATATAACTATACATAAAAAAATAGTTTTTATCAATGATCTACCAAGTGATCACCAACATACAGAGGGTAGAACATCTGGAATGGTCTGAGCCCCGGCAAATACTCGACTTAAAAAAAGCAACNGTTTTTTTGCGAGTTGTTAATCTGAATGCAGCATTATATATATAACTTTCACAACACTAGCCGATCTACATAGATGACACCATTCAGGAGCAGAGAGGTTAACATGACATACCATAAAAACANGACAAACATCGCATGATAACTTTTCTACAGTTTTCTATCTTCATCACTAGACTGGGTTTTTTTTCCCACCTCTAGTGTATTATACAGCCAAAATACAATACACATCTTTGTTACTATGCTCTTACTATTCCCTTTTGTACACAGAGTCATTTTTTCAGTTGTGCTTTCACTTTGAGGAGAGCACGACTGATTATATCCACCAGCTCTGATTATATACACATTATACAAACACACATAGCACAGCATTCATATACATATATTATATATGTCTTATACACTGATTTCACTAACCTCTATGGGAAGGATCCTTGAATTCAGCAATATTTACAACCTCTGCAGATTCTGCTTATGTCAGACCAGACTTGTGCGAAGAACCAGGAAGTGGAACTTGATTTCAACATCATGCAAATTATATATATAATCACTCCACCCTCTCAGGAAATAAGAGCTTGTTTTGCAGGTTAGACGTCTAGATACAGTATATCTGCAGCTGTATGATATTACTTATGCCAATAAAGCTGCGTCAGAGGATAAACTACCTATGACAAATAATGTCAGATGTACAGAATGGACCGCTTTCTGATCAGCAACCTCTAGGCATGATAATTACTAGGTACACATATTCAGGCCATATCCATAGCTTATATCATGAGGGGATCAAAGCTAGAAATATTAAGCCATATTTTACTGCTGTTTGGTCAGATAATAATTTAGTACTTAATTAAGGAGCGTACACAACCCTACAGTACAGAATACTCTAAACCCATAAATAGAATATCCTTGGCTTTGCATTGCGTACAAAAATAAATCTGTAAACCTTTCAATGTCTATTTTACTTGTAATTGTGTGTTATTGTAGCACCTATGCAGGGTACCTGTGCTGAGAGACGCAGTGATACGGGGACAGTGCTGAGGCTGAGAAGCGCTTACAGTGTTACAGTTACAGTGGTTACAGTGTTACAGTTGGTAGTTGAGGCAGAGTGTTGAGGGGAGGCTTTGTAAGCAGGTCTGTTATCTGTGAAGGGAGGAGAAAGAAGGGAAAGAAAGGACATTTTCCTGGAGAAACAAATAGACAGAAAGTGTACTGTAAGGAGTTAAACTGGCCAATCAATTTTTGTGGATTTGGGCTAAAAATCTACTAGTGTGTGGCCAGCTTAAAATAAAAAAAAAAAAAGTGATAAGACGCCTTTTCAACAATGGGGCACGATATTGTTATCAATCCGAATTTCAGNGTGATAACGATATACTTTATAACTCAACTCAGCCATGCAGTGGGAGCCGCCGGAGAGGTGCAGAATTGGATTAATATGTTTTGTGCATACCTGCATATTAAATTNGTAAGATTCTTGTACTATTCAGCAAACCTTCTTTACCATTGGATTACAAGTATTGCTACTTATTGAGGAGTCCACTCATCATAGCGCTACAACCAACCTTATACACNGGCTCTAATTAACTTACAGAGGTAAAATATAGCTTAGTGTGAAAAATATTCATATATGTTGCTTATTTTTCTGTTTGCCTAAAGTGGTAACTAAGGAAGAAAAATAAAAATATAAAAATAAAGAAAAAAAATTTTTTTTTCTATTAAAAAATGTATTATATCTAAAAAAAATAACATCTTCCAAGCTATGAAAAATAAAAATAGTTTTTCTAAAATTGTATTTTGTGTTGTACAATATTATTTTTAGATGTTTAAGAAATATTTATTGATGTGCCTTATAGCAAATAAGGCACATCAAAAAATATTTCTTAAAAATCTAAAAATAATATTGTACAGCACAAAATACAATTTGACCCAAGAAATTGCCTGTATGTATTGGTAGTGTCTTAGTAAATTACTGAGCATTATTCATGTAGCTAAACTTAAGTCATCCAATATTAGTTTCCTTACTTTACTGATCCATTTCCTAAAAAAATAAATAAAATAAACACATAGGTTTTACATTAATTATGAAGTATGCAAATACTATTATTGTCATCATTATTTCCCTTTTTATCTACAATATCAGAACTTAATGTAAGTATCTTAATATATTTAATCTTTCTTAAGTGCCATCTGGTGGCCTTTGTGAACTACTGCAAGTTGTGGAACATTTAAAATGCTGCAATTATTTCTGCGATATTATTATGATTATCTGAAATGTTAATACAGAATATGACATCAGGAGCTTGAGGCCGATATATATNTAAAGCATGCTTAGAGATCAAATAATCACAAATGAGCATTCATGCGCATAGGTACTGTTTATTTGGTAAAGCCATTGTGACTAGAGATATCTGACTAGAGATAACATTGCTGTTGCATATGGCCAGCTTCATTCCTCTGTTAGAAGTGTCCTGGTTTGCAATGTGCTCAAATGCTCATGCATTGTGCAATGAGATGTTTTATTCACAAGAGGGNCGCTTGCCTTGGCAGTTATTGTTACAGTTAACAATAACATTTTCCTTGCTAAAACAAATACATAAAAACATAAAGTGTATAATTAAAATAGTTCTGTGTTACCTTTTTCTAATATTTGATGTGAAACTTAGCGTTCTCCAGGGCTATAGGNGGTCTGAGATGACTGTTCCTTTGCAGCAGTTTTGTAAATNTANACCCAGGACTTCAGGTGTAGTAGTGTGTAAAAGTATTAAGGTAGCAACAGCAAGTGGGGGGTGTCCTCCACTTGCCTGCACGTTAGGCTAAAACAGGTGTGGGGGAGGGGGGACTGACCTCGGTCTGGTCCCTTAACTTGTGCTATGTCTTAATGGTGATTAAATTAGCTGAGTTCAATGAACATATTCTATACTACATGAGGTATGTATGCAATATATACTATAGAATTCAATGGTATGCCAAGTGTATTCTCAGTGGGTGCAACTTAGGTCCAGAATTGCTATAGTCTAAAAAATATAAAGAACAAGCACACCTGCACCTCTTTAAGCTAAACTAAGCTAAGTTTAGCATATTATTAGAGTGACAGAATTGATAAGCTTGTACATAATGTATGATGGCTAATTGGAAAACCAGCTGATGAAATAGTTATATGACCAATNACTGATCACAAAATTATTTATATTTTGATTAGATAATGAAAAAAGTGCATATGAATTTGACCATGGTAACAAAGTACCTTCTTAGTGCTTGTCGTATTGAAAATCATAAAAGCTATGTTAAAAAGATTGGCCCGTATGGAAAATATGTCTATTCCCTGCCCTGCACTTTGCTCAAGTACTTGAAAATCTGATGGCCCATGGGATTGTCCCATTTCTTCCTCCGTCAGGAGGCCCTCTGGTGTTCCCTTCTTCTTCCCTGGACATCAAAACCCCATTGTACAAGACTGTTTTGTTATGTTTCCTGTTCTATTACGTTTTTGTTCCCATTTGAAACATTTTTCAATACTTGATTAAATGAAAAAATAAGAATTATGTAAAAAAAAATTGAGAAGCTCAATATAATAAGGGATAATTAACAACCAACAAGTTGTAGAAAATAACAGCACCAACTTGAAGTACAAATAGCCACCTTATCAGGAGATTCGTAAGGCAAACTTATAGTATGTAAGGATGTTTCAGAAATCTTAAATTGGGGAACAATTTTAGGAAGTGTGTTTGAACAAAGTGCAGTGTAATCAATAGTCTGGATTCACTCCGATATCATTTGCAATTCTTTGAGAAGACATGGAAAATAAGCACTACTGGGAGACCAGAGGAACAAGTTTAGGAAACACTGTTCCATGCTATGAGTGACAATACTTTTATGCAATAGCAGCATATTTGGTTAACATATATAAACACACAATTCAGTAAGCTGTTGGTACAAGCACATGTTTCATTGAATGCCTTTTCTATTTATGAATTCATGTGAAGGGGTAACCAAACAGGAAAAAACTAAGTTTGCCTTCTGTAAGTTNCTTAGGTGTCAGCAAGGTTTAAGGTTATTAAAACATACAAAATAACAGAAAAGATTGGAGTGTCCAACCTCCAAAGAAAGCATTTTACTGTGTTTCCCTGATAATTAGACACTGTCTTACTTTGTTTTTGGTCCAAAAAACACCATATGGCTTATTTTCAGGTATGTCTTATTTTAATGAACATTGACAGAGATTTATATAAATAATTCTTCTTTTATCCCCATCATGCCCCCTAGTCCTGCTTTTATACCCATCATTCCCCTCAGTTTTACAAAATGGGGAATTCACTAAGGCTTATTTCTGGGTAGGGCTTATTTTGCCGGTTTAACAAACATTAGGATAGGGCTTATTTTCGGGGGAACGCGGTAGATACATTTTCAAGGACTCTTGAGCTATATAAGGACCCTATCCCTATCATACAGAATTGTCCTATTGTTTTATCCACTACAGTCCTGTATGCCTCNATCTTATTACTTTTCCATTGTCCCAACTTACCTGCAGTGCTTCTCCATATCATTTTCTGTTTGTTCTTCAGAAAATCTTGAATTTATTCATACTAGATTTTACCAGATATGCGGATATATACAGTAACTTCATCAGTTTAATCTTTATTGTTAATTGTTTCATTGTATTTCCCAATGTACTTAGTAAAGTATAAAAAAGACTGACCAGCGGGTGCCTTGTGTACATTCAGGTGCAAGAGTTGGCCACATGCACATACAAGAAACATGATCTTTTTGAATTACTGGTATTGTAAATGTATTTATTGGAAACATATTGGATGTGAAATGCCTTATGGTCATGAACTTCTGGATATTTAAGAAAAAGATAATGAATCAGTCTATTAAAGAATATTTCATTTTCACAAACCTAACTGTGTCCATTGATGATCCAATACAGAGATGAATTTATGTCATATTATATGCTATACTTGCTCTGTAAGATAGACAGTGCTTAATGTGTGGGCTGAAATGATGGTAATGACAATGGTTCACATATCAGTAAATATAGCCTAGCAATGCCTCAGTGGGCACGTCACATGTTTAAATGTTGTCCCACCTAGGGGTATATTTACTAAGCAGGGAATTTGCTGGGGAACTGAAAAGTGCCCATAGCAACCAATCAGATTCGAGCTGTTTCATTTTACATACTGGAGAATGTAAGCTCGAATCTCATTGGTTGCTATGGGCAACTTCCCCACTTTTCAATTCCCCAGCAAATTCCCTGCTTAGTAAATATACCCCCTAATGTATCTTTAATCTTGCCTTAAACAATATCAGATACTTTATAATAGCAATCNTAATACTATGTACATGTAAATAAACAAATCAACAAAGTAAGGATTTATTTTTAATCATCATCTAACCTTGTATAAAGATACCGATTTTACCTAAATATGATCACACGTTATTCTCCAGAATCCTTAAATTCTGGGCAAATAAATTAAAAACAAAAAAAATGATGTAAAATGTTCAGATTTAATTACTAAATTAACAAAGTTAAACAGTTTTCCATGAAAAAATGTAAAGAAATTATAGGAAATTAGTTAAGACTTTAAACTGATAACATGATGTAAAAACAAAATGAAAAGGAGTTTTGCTTGTTTAACAGAATTAATGTAAGAATGGTACAAAAACACTGGTTTTGTGCATTCCCCATGAAATGTATAGTGCATAGTAATTCCATTGGAGAATGTCTAAGGACAAGTAGAAATAAGTTCCGTTATCAGCATTGAAAAGACGCATTTTACATTGGTAAATAATACATAGAAAAAAGAATAACTATCTGCTAATGTACTCCTGGGTGAGATTAACATTTGCTAAATGCTGGCAAATGTCATGTGATCATTAAGTGCGAATTTAAAAATGTCATCCAAATTGCGTCCTATTTAAAACACAAGATTATAACTGATTCATTGTCAGTCTTTAAATGAAGGCGCAATCCAGGTTCTGACTCCTACAAATATATAAAATCTAGGCCACATCATTCCGATTTCATTCTAATTTTAGTATATCTGTAAATGTCATTTTTGTGGCTTGACCGGACCAGGCCAGAGTGGCCAGCGTGTATGTCTGTACAAGAGGTACTGCATGTCAGTATGTATGTACAGCCTTCATTCATTATCATAGGTACATGTAGGAAAAGCCAAACAAGAGAAAATGCATCTACATAAAATAGGAGTTATATAGGAGTAGGAGAGCAATTCTGCAAAATAATTATTAGGTAGAATCAAATGAAAACTGGTTAAATTTGCATGGATTCTACTTAGAAAAAAAACACAAGAAAAAACTGTAATATTGGGAATTGGCACAGAGTTAATATTTACAATGAACAGAGGTTTTGCAGTTTACATAACATCAATACAATGCATTATCAAAGTCTTTGCTTGTGAAGTTTTACATTTTCCTATTCCCCATTGTTTTATTGTTTTAAAAGAGGACATTCAGATTATTATATTAAGTGGCCTTGAAAAAAGAGTTTCCTTGAAGTTCTTAGATTCACACTTATGTGCAACCCACATTGGAAGATATAGCCCCTGGTAAAGGCAGTCATTATACTGGAAGCAGACTCTAGGATTTGAACCTGGTAATGGCTTTGTGCAGGCAGAACTTTACAGGTTGTCTCCAGGCTGATACTGGGGCTCAGTGGCAGTGAAGTAGTCTTCCAGGAAACCTTGTAGATACTCAAAAGTTGGACGCTCCTCTGGGTCTTTTTTCCAGCAGTTAAGCATTAGCTCATGCAGAGAGTTTGGACAGTCCTGCGGACAAGGCATCCTGTAGCCACGCTCTACTTGTTCCAACACTTCTCGGTTATTCATACCTAGTTTTGGAAAGACAATACAGGGAATATTTATCAATAAGAAGTTTTCTATAACAATCTTTGTTCAGTTATGTGCAGTTACAATATTATACAAGAAATGTACACCACACGATTCTCATACTTGCNAGTCATATGGGATACTTATACTGTATATTCTTAACTGGGCAGTGGGTATTAGAGGGCCATCAAGTGTATCAGTGATTTTTAAGTTAAAACTTCTGATGGTAAAAGAATTTTACTTTCTATGTAGAAAAGAAATGCAATCATCTAATTAACCAAATATGCAATAAATATAGAAAATAATTTTTACTAAATGTGAAGAATATGAACTTGAGCTAATAAATTGTGTTATAAGTATGATGTGTTACAATTTCCTCTAGCCTGCATTAATGTGTACCTTTGAGTCGCCTTGTACTGCTCAGCCTAATTATATTATAAAGGTTATATGTTTCTGCAGGATCTAACAGACATGCCATCACTCAGTCCATTGTTAGGAGCTGCAGAGAAACATAAATGTGCTGAAGCAGCAATCAATGCTATGCCTTCTTCTATGTTTGTGTGGATAAAAAAACAAAAATATACAGCACTACACACAAAGAATGACATGNCTGATACATAAACTCATAGTTTCTCATAGTTGGTTTAAAACATTTAACCAACACGTTTAACACAAAATTTTATTGTTCAATTAAAACACACAATGTTAACACAAGAAACATATTGATATATACGGTATGTATCCTGAAGGAGCAGGGATAAATGTGGTCTCAAAATGAGAGTTTTAATTGAATAGTGAAATTAATGTGTTAAACCAATCATTTGCTTCTTATATGAGATTATGCATCAGCCATCTCATTCTTTGTGTGTAACGTTGTATATTTTAGATTTTTCTCTATGTCTGTATCGGGGTGGTTTTACCTCTACCTCCCAAATACAGCTGCTTAAGCACTTTATATTACATACTTATTTTTACTTATCACCTGCACTGTTTCATGACATGTTGTAGTAAAGCATATTTACATAAAGGCTGTTGAGATTTTAGTTGCCATTACTATATATTGCACTCACCTGGATAAGGAACTCTTCCTTTTGTGACAAGTTCTGTCAGTAAAATACCAAAAGACCACACATCTGACTTAATTGTGAACCTTCCATAGAGTGCTGCTTCAGGGGCTGTCCATTTTATGGGGAACTTTGCACCTAGGAAAAGAAAAAATAACAAACAATAGAAATAGAAATGTAAATGTTTGGTGTTTGTAGCTCATTCAATANATTTTGCAAACAGTCAGCGCTAGCAGATGGCATTACATTGACAAGATGGAGCATATGTTTCAATATATTGTGATTATAGCCAAGTGTAAAGCCGTCAAACTATTTAACGTTTAGTTCCTTGCAACAAAATTTCTATTCACAGCGTGTTTAGCTGTTTGTTTGGTTAGACTTAATAAAGTAAAATATTAATGACTTGTGGCTTCCGGCAAAATGCAACCTTTACACTATAAGGCTAAACAACATGCTTACAATGTTTGGAAAATAAGTGCCATCTGTCAGTGCCAATATACTGGGATCTAAGTGGCAGACATNGGTCCAGTCTTTGAATTCATTACATCATGTGACAATTTCTTCTTGCAGAAGTCTGCCTATGTTTCTGATGGAATAACCTTTCAATAAGGGCTTTTCCATGTAAATGTATTGCTTTTATTTTAACTAGTGGTGAAGGGAACCACTACAATAGTTTTTCATTTATAACTCAACCTATTGTAATGGAAACTACTGCTGCATAATTTAAAGGGAAGTAATAGGACTTCAGTGTATTATAGGTTCAACCCATCAGAATCCAGATAGTCNGGATTTGGACAGAAATATTATTTACATTGAAAACATTATCCACATGAATCTTTGTTCTTCCTGTATATGGTATATTGGTACTCATATATATTGTCTTACCTTGCCTTGCCGTGTATTCATTGTCTTCAATTAATCTTGCAAGACCAAAATCAGCAATTTTGCAAATGAGACCATTTCCAACCAAAATATTTGCAGACCGCAAATCTCTGTGTATGTAATTCATTCGTTCTATATAAGCCATGCCAGCAGCAACCTGTAAAATTTGAGGAGCAAAATCAATGCAGGATGTTTCATTAAGGGATGGCTGGTATGAAAGAAGCTTTTAGGGTGAGGTTAAATACTTTACCTGGGCCGCCATATCCACTAAATTAGGCAACTTTAGGCCTCGTCCTTCACCATCTTTCAGAAACTCTAGCAAGCTCCCTGCAAAACATCAGTTTTATTAGAGGACATCATTGCTGTACGTAAACACTCATAAGACTCATTTTACATATTTGCTTNCTAATCATATGCATTTACACAGAGAGCAGTTACAGATGTGTCCTCACATAGTTGGATGACAAGGCAGTGGGTATATTCATTTGTGTTTTATACAAAATAGGTTGTGAATACATTGAATGCAAAGAATTTTTTAGATAAAGGATTCCTACACATTGTACAAGTAAGGTATGCGAAATAATTCATGCCTGTCCCA
>JABWIB010001060.1:36669-90240 GCA_016617825.1 Platyplectrum ornatum
ACGCAGCAAGTTATGCTAACCAACTATCGTGTGGTTTGTTAATTACTGTACATAAGCTCAGGAGAAGAACACTACTATTTCCTGATGTATGGTCCAAAAACTAGAGCAGGGCACTACACTGTTATGTACACTAGAAATAGTGCTTCTGCTAATTTGTGCCACATATACAAGTATGTGNCATTCCCAGACCTCTAACATAAACCACATGTGCTTTATATAAAGTGCCATGTAAATTCCTTTCTACGCAATTTCAGGCATTTAAGTCAAAGACTAAACTTAGCATATGTTTCATGTGGCTTATTTCCCACATGGAAACTACAGGTATTGACCAAGTTAAAATGATGTAAAAANATATATATAATAATATATATATAATAAAATCCAACCTCCTTTTATTACCCTCCTTTTCCTCCCTGTCCCATAGAGTATATTAATCAGATATCTTGGAAAATAAGATGTTTAAATGAAACATCATGATGACTGGACTGGAAAAACANATACCATTTCCACCAGTAGAGGGCTCTCAAATTTAAGGAGCGAATGCTTAGTATAGGGAAAATATAAAATAGGTCACAATTGGTTGAAGAACCTTATTTTATAAATTGGTCTGTACCATTTCAAAACAATATAAAACTGGTCACTGCCTAAGTAACCCTAAGTAGAACAAATGATCCACCTTACCAAACCACACTTCAGCGAAACAGCCCTGACCGAGTTTCTGCTCCAGAAATACTGTGCTCCGTGACACTTCCCATGCATCCTTAGCCAATCCAATAGTTTGTGGGACATAATTCCGTGCAAGCATTGTTAAATTACAACACAAACCATCAGCTTTGTCTACAAAAAAATGGAATTAATGGAAAAATTAAACTTTCAGCATGCAGTAAGAAAGATGGAATGTGCTTTGTGCCACCTGGTAAATTTGGAAAACATATATTTAGCAAAAGATCTTCTATGTAAAAAGCATGTCTTCTGCATAAATGTGCACATAAAGACACACCGGCCTTTATGTAATGTTTACTATCCCCCTTTCACTTTCCATCTTTCCATTTGGTGCTCCACGTAAGAGCAGTTCATTTAATGAAGAAATGATTTTCGCTGCGTACCCATCCATACTTCCCCAAACTGCCCATTGCCCAGCCTCTTGATCAGCTGGAGGGATTCTCTTGGGATTTCCCAGACATCTTTGGTTTTGACAGACAGGTCAGTAAGTCTCGGCATTCCTTTATGGCATGGTACTACCAAGCGGCAACAGAGACCAGCAGCTCTCTCTGATATGCAAGGGACAGGAAAGAGGTAGAGGAGAGAAGACAATATGACACACAGAACTGGACCAAGACACAGAATTCTGGGACATAAGAAACAACACGTGACTTGAAAAGACAGAGAAAGCAGCAGTGTCAATCAATTTGTATTTGTATATTATAGAATAAAAGTCCTTATAAATGTATTGGTATAAATGTAAAGGTACACAGATTGTATTACATTTGATATAATTTGCCTAAGAGACCCTGCCCAAAAAATGTGATGTTACATTGTGAATTAGGTGTATAAATTATGGGGTTTCATTACATTTTTGGGGGAACTGAGAAATGAATAAATGAAGAGACTGGGTTATATGATTTGGTCATATTATCCAGGGGGGCCTGGTTCTCCAGAATGATTCTGCCAGCAAGGAACAATCTATATTCTTACAGTTACTTTAAGATAAAAGAGTAAATTGAGACAAATATCTTTTTCTCATATACATGTATGTGTATTTTGACTGTGAAAATTCTGTTACTTATTTACATTACACTGTTACTGTGTAACGCAATAGATCCTTACAAGTGCTNGGCTTTTTCCTACAGTACATTTCGAAGCATGCGAGTCTGACAGGCTTCTAGCGTATGTTTGTNAGTTGTACTCAACTGGGGAAGTTATTAAAAATAATTACAATGTAAACCAGTAAGGTNCTAAGGGGCCGANTCAATCCCCTTCGCGACTAGTTTTTCTGCCTTACGCTATTTGCGTAAGGCAGGAAATCTCGNGTTTTTTCGTTCGNACCTCATAGAGGTGNGTACAAAAAGNCGTGAGATTTCAGTCCCNTAATAGACGGGAAANAGCGCACTTCGNGTTTTTTCCCGTCTTCGCGCGGGATTGNANCGGCCCCTAAGTGTCTCTGACACTATAGGCTGAAAACACAGAGGACAGTTGAGCAGTGAAAGTGAGAAGAAAACACATAGCAAAGATTTATCTGTACCTAAAAATGGGAGTAGACTTTGTGACAAAAATGATACTGCCTTTACATGAACGATAATTTTATAATTTAATTTACAAAAAGAAGGGCAGACTGCATCTTCAAGCTAAAATATCCTCGCTTTTTACATAATATCCTCAAGTGCATCCAGATCATGCAGCAAATTTGGATACCACTCTGGATCTACCCCTAGTGCTTTAAATATGTCAGAATTAGNAACCATACTGTAAAATATTATATTGTGTGTGGTATTAGGATTTTTAGGAGTTTTGCAAAAACTATGGTGGGGTTGAGTTGTGCAGGAAAGGGTGCATGGGATGAGGGTTGTATAGAAANTATACAGTGAGGGCATGACATGCACCTCCCATACTATGCAGATATCCTATGTGCTCCCATTTTAAGGGAGGAACTTTGTGTGTGGAGGGGAAGAGTGGGCTGAGTTAGCTAGTTAGTATAAAAATGTAAAAAGTTTTAAATTTAATGAATAAAGCGTATGAATAGTATATTGTGTTGTCATTTATTTCTGTGTTTGCTGTAAAATAATAGCACCNGCCATACCTGAATAATGGTGAACCAGCTGCTGAAGGGTTTCAAACTGGGCCCTGGTTGTTATGTAATACCCGCCGCTGTCAAGTTTCCGGATCTTATAGTGTTTGACATGATCCCCCTTCATGTCATCCCAGTCACGAATAGACAATGAATAGGCACCTGAAACATGTTACAAAACACAAGAAGTTATGAAAGTCCACGGAATATGTAATCATTAAAAACAAACATAGAACCCCCTAAATGGTGGCACTGTTACAGATATGGGTAACTGACAGAAACTCTGCAACATGAGTGCTTTGTAACAGTTTACAGAGTTTAATATNAATAACGGAAAGGACATTTTTCCACACAATATGCAATGATTGGCTGATTATTAGATTTATTGGAACATACACAAATTGGTCCAAAAGCACCAGATCCAGACTTGATGTACTTATGTAATGTTTCCAGATGAATAAATAAGCACTCAACTAAATATTCAAGTGAAGCANCTTGAATCTTACTAAAAAATAACATCAAGTTACCTTTGGTGGTTTCACTTTCACGTATTAAGTAAGTACCCCTTGGATTTCCAAAGGATAGCAATTGTCTCTCTGCATCTTTCCTGCCCAGTTTCCCAAAGTACCATCTGCAAAGTAAACAAATGATCAATTGTGAATAATGGTGAAAATGGTGCATGTAATCTACAACTATTAATAAACAGAATAATTATTCTTCAAACAGATATAAAGAAGTTTTCAATACACGTCTTATTACGCAGGGTCAAAATGTTATACTTGAGAACTGAAATGATTCAGCATCTGACATTTCCCTGTTGTACAGCTTCTTGTGAGTAAGCCACACTTGTACTTTTTCCATGCTACTTCATTTTGTGGCAGATACATACTTCCTAATCTCTCTTAATAGCCCCTCATAATTAGAGGTATAAAATAACACTGCTAGTACGGTTTCAGTGAATTCAAAACAACACATTATTTGAATGACATACTCTTCAGCTTGAATGGAGTCCACTGGCGCCACATAGTTACTTGGGATATAACCTGTTCCTCCAGTTGTCAGTGAACGAGCTTCCCACCAATCGCCCTCACTGCAGGAAGACATATGCAAAAAGAATTGACATAAATAAACCTAATCTGCACAATAAATCAGATAGAACATAAAAATATACAAAAGACCAGTGCTGTGAAACTGGCCAAAATAAATGAAAGATTATCTCAATCTAGAACCATAGCCAGATCCATATTCTTGCATGTCTGTATTTCATTTAGGAGGGTCAGAATTTGCGCCGCGGGTTCACTATTCACTGTACTTAACATTTCAAAGGCAAATCAGGATAACCCCTATCTCCCACTCACGGAAGCACATCTCTCTCTGACAGAATGACTTCAATTGCAGAAGTCTGGATCCTGAGAATTCATAATGGATGTGGCAAGTCTGATCTTGGTCTTATATGTGCCGTGTTTTTATAAATGGACTATTATTACAAAATGTAAGAGTGGCATATGCTTATGTTTTCCCTATTTAAATGGTTAATGGCACTTGCTTATAAAATTCAAGTTCAGCATACTCATACATGTAAAATGTGTTATTCATGAGAAATGCCTAGCAGTCAGTAACTATTCTGTGTTTTCTTATTTTACATTACAGTATAATGTAATAAGTATCATAAGAGAAACACTGAAGACATTGTCAGTGCTGAGATACATTGCAGGGAATTTACATGACACTGAAGTTGTAGACTTGATACATTTCAATGAGACAACATCAAGAGTCTTGTTTCATGCAACGCAAAGCTTTAAAAAGGTTCAGATCTTTGTCATGTGTGTCAGGAAGATGTAATGTGGAATCTCTAAGAGCTCTGTAACCACTGGACCAGTGAGGCAATTGGTGCTTTCTTGAAGGAAGTCAGATTACAGAGCATTGTGTTCTTTGATGACAGCACGTCATCTTAAATCATGAAATAATGAAAGCAGCTGCACGGATCACAGATCTTGAAATGAACGGGTATTATTTTTTCAAGGCAAGCTTTCAGCTGCAGATCTGCCTGTGCTGAAATAATGTAATGGCATTATGAGATGTTCCACTTCTGACTCTAGTATCGCTAGTAAAAAAAAATATGAATATATAGCTTATTTACACAAGATCAGGTATGAATTACAGTCTCCCGGGGCAACTGGCCGGACTTGTAGTAGACAAAGAATTGCACATGAGTTGAGTATCTTCGTATTCGTGCAAAATAGAAACAGATATTTTTTTGCGACAACCAAAAAATGTCAATCTATTAACACAAAGATAGTTTCTTACTACAGAGGTATGACCTAATGTCCCAAGTTTGGAGGCGCCATAAAGAGGCCAAAGTTATGAAAAACAATAGTTGTTCAGTCCAAGACAGCCTAATAACACGCTGGCAAAGGTGTTGTACTAATCAGCCTGTAGGCCCTAAAGACCCGAGATGGATAGAGCCCATTGTCAACCTCCTATCCACAACCCCAGGAACCCTAACCGAATTTTACTAAAGATGTATCAGCTACACACATTGTCAGAAACAGATAAAAAGCAATGTTCCTGAGGTTTTTGAAACATAAAAAATTAATTTTCTAAGCAGGAACATTGCATGGAGAGTGAAAATTGGGGTGCCCATAGCAACCAACCAGATTCAAGCTCATATTCTCCAGCCTGCTTCCCCAATAAATAGGAAGTATATGTTCCAGACCTGGAGCAAAACACATTGCCCCTAAGGAGGGGAGATTTAATTTGCTGAAAGAGAATAGGAGCGTGTACAGTAAAATGGTACATGGTCACAATAGGAATCTCAGCTTCACAGTAATCCAATCAAGAGACATTGCTATTGGATGTGGAGTCTTTGCTGACATGTTACAAACTAAGACACCTTATAGATTAAGAGACGCTAAATGATTATTGGAAAATAGGGGAAATGGTAATGCTTATTGATTTTACTTGATGGCTGGAAAAACAACAAAGAAAGTGATTTAAATGCATTTAGAATATTTCTCCCTAGGTTCTAAATGGTCTGCCTCCTCTGATATGTGGTGGTATCATTTTGTGGTACAATTTGAAATAATTTTGTATGATTAAATGTAAGCATCTAAACAGTGCAATGTCTGTAGATAGGAGAACTGAGTCATCACCATGCATTTATTCTAATTTTTCTGTGATTTATTCATTCCATCCCAATGATTGTATTTGAAAAGTCTGCAATAGGCTTCTACTAGCATTTAATACTAGCACTGCTAAATATCACAGTACTGCTAATATCACTAGCATCTAATACTAGTACTAGCACTGCTAAATATCACAGTACTGCTAATATCACTNCAGTACTGCTAATATCACTAGCATTTAATACTAGTACTAGCACTGCTAAATATCACAGTACTGCTAATATCACTAGCATTTAATACTAGTACTAGTACTACTAAATATCACAGACATTCAACCTACATTATATTATACCAAGGGGTGCTACTGTAGTTCTTACACAGTTACATAAATACACATGAGAAAAAAGAATTGGATGCTCATCGCAATAGATACATTCTTTTTCTTTTTGTGTATTTCTGTATACTGAGGTGAATCAAGAAATATGATTTCCCCCCTTTTATGCATCTTGATTGCTTATTTTCTTATTTGCTTATTGATCTTGTTTGTATCCATGTTAACCAACTGAAACACATTACAACCCATCCAGACTTAAAGGAAATGAAAGTTCCAACAAATAGGAGGTGGGCTGGGCTGATTGAGATAGTGGGCTGCCCTTCCAGTACAATGTTCAGTATAGATGTGCCCTCTATCTGTGTACTGATATTTTCAGAAGAAGGCTGTCAGAAGTCCATCCATGCAAGTGAGTGCGGGGTGTCCAAGCAATTGTAGACCCCTTCTGTCTTTTTGACATCTGATAAAGGTAAATTGTATCTCTAAATATATTCCAATGGCCTAGCAGTAGACTTTTATGTTGTGAGTGTAAGCCGGGGTAGGCAAAGTGTGGCTCTCCAGGCATCGTCCCAGGGGACGTGTAGTTTGACATAACACCTGGAGGGCAGCACTTTGACTACCCTTGGCCTAGTGCATTGCACAGTATGTGGCCAGCATTAGGCTGAATGATTTTCTCCATGTTCTGAGCTCATGCTAACATGATAGACACACCATTGATTTGTGTTTATTCTGACAAATTGATCTTCTTATGTGCTGCATAATAGTCATGCAGCTCAGATATCTTTATATTGTGCTGTGTCAGAATAAAAAAAGATGTGAAATTCTATAATAAAACACTAGATGGCAATATTTTATTATCATGATAGTATCAATTATTGCAGTATGGAGGGAAGGAGGCTGATGTGTAATGGAGGCTACCTTCTCTCTGCATTCTCTCCACAGACTTAAAAGTGCAGTAACAATCTTCCTATTAGCTAACATTTGTCAGGGAACATTCTCACTCCGCTTCACTGGCACTAGACTCAAAGCAGAGGAGCATCAGGGAGAGACCTCCTGCTCACTTATTATGTTGCTTTGATCAACCTACTTATAAAAGGGACAACCTTAAGATTATTTTGGTTTGGGGGTGCGTAAGATGTGGCTCAAATTGCAAAAAAAGAAAAGCTAAATTCTACTTTTAGTACATACATTATCATGTTAATTGCGGAACATACGCCCGCTTGCGTAACTCAACGCGCTCCATGACTGTGTTCAGAAGAGTATATCATGGTAAAGGTGGGGGGTATATTCAATGTACAAATAAAAATGAACAAGACCCGATGTAAGTAAGCAGACATTACAGCAAAACATAACAGCCATAGGTCATGTCTAACTTCAGGGGGCTGAAACCCCATTATCTATTTCATGCTTTAAGCATTGCATGCCCTCAATAGACTATTAAAGTTGGCTGTGCATTTTTTGTTTGATTTTTTTTTTTTTAATAAAAGCATTTACTGATTTAGTTTCATTGCATTTACGTTGTGTCTGAAGCGCTGCACATATAACCACCATTTCCAGTATTCATTACAGTGTAGTACCATGAACTTGAGTTGGGGATATCCACATAAATGGCCACACAGCTACACTGCTCTGTGTCCATCCTTAGCTGTCACTGCGTTATATATATATATATATATATATATATATATATATATATATAATATAATGACTCCACCAATACTCCAACAAAATTCAGGCCCTGATACTGGCTGTTACATGATAATGAATGCATACTGCATTTGTTTTAAGAGTAATCCAAATGCAAATGCAGTTCTGGTATTCAAGATTCAAGTGGACCAAGTTGTGTACAGACATATGACAGCAAAGCACAATATAAATTCTCTTCCCCAGTGATCCATCCACTGCAGAAGTTAACTCTTATATATCCAGAAAAGGGTGTGCACACAAATGTATTTTTCTTCATTTTATCCTCAGGAAATTGGGTATAAGATACAGGCAAGGGACTCCCTGCTGCAGATGCATACAGGGTGTATGTCATTTAGCAATACAAATGGTCTGATTGTGTCCCTTTTGATTTGTGAAATGCATTATGTGTTTAATCCCAAGGGGATCACACTTGTCAGTCTTCTCATGCATTCCACACATCTCAAATGTGTGTGGAATGCATAAAAAAGAATTCCAGAAGCATGAGCTGTATATATGCTGTGAGCCTGCCAGAAATGCTCCCCACACCTCTTTTTAATGTATTGGGTGTACAGACTGTATCACTTTGATATCCAACGTGTCCATAAAATGGATAAAAGAAAACAGTTCAACGCTGATCTCGGTCCAGCACTTACGAGCTATTAAGTATCTGGAACTTCTCTCCTTTCTGAAAACTTAGGTCATCTTCCGTCCTTGCTTCGTAGTCATAAAGAGCCACGAAAAGTGTTACTCCTGAGGGAACAGAGCACATCACATGGTAAGTGATACATTAACTCACATTGTTATGGCACAAATTGGCCAGTGCAGTTACAATATTACCCAATGTAATTGAATCCATACAGTTTACAGTGGATTTTGCCAATCCCTGTAGGCATGTAATAAAAACATTTCCTCTGTAATTAATAGGGATTTTTGCAATGTGGAAAGCCTGCAATGTTTCACCACAATCTAAAATTAAAATGCAATATTATACCTTGTAGTTCTTTTAATGTTTCTAATTTTAATAGGCTCAGTTTATTTGAAAATAATCTGGTCAATGTTCACATTTAAAAGTTAGCATTCTTCAATAAGAAGAATAACTTCCCCCTAAAAAATGATTTATATATTACATATATAAATATATTATATTTTTCATATACTTAGGTAATGTTGCTAAAAAAATCACATGTAGTAAAAGAATAACACCACTACTAATATCTGTCTCTACAGGGTGCCTAGATGCCTTTCAAGGTCATTTGAGACTTCTTGGACAGCGTTCCTGCTATGATCTTGGAAATATTTTGTCAGGACAGCAACTCTTTGGCATGTTGGCTTCTGTCCCAAGCTTTCTCCATTTGGACATATGGCTTTAACTGTGGTTTGGTGAATCCCTAGAGATTCAGAAATGTGTTTATAACTATTTCCATACAGACAGGAATGAGCAACTTGGTCACAGTGATTTTAGAACTTTTACTGATTTCATGATTATGTAAAATTGTGGACAGGATTCAGACTTAAGTATGACTTTGGAATGGGTAAGTACATGGTGTGAGTGCACATATAGTTTACGTATTGGAATTTACTAAGGATGTATTTGTACAGTACAAATCGTGGATTAGATCCAGTGTTATGACAACTACACTCCACCATTAGTTGAGGATCTTTATGAGACTTTGGGACTGATTGTTCACCTTGGCTAAGGCTGTGCATATCCAAATCAGATGATTTTCCTTGTACTGCCTGCCCTGAAATACAGTATCTCCCAGTGAATAAAACCCAGATTGCTATGACTTCTTCCAATCCATCATCCTGTCTATCCTCCCCCGACGATTTTTAAGCTGGGCACACATTGAAGACTTCCTATAAGATCATTTAAAAAAAGATTTACTACATGATTTTCAGACCAGCATGATTCTTGCTGCACATTACACACAATACAGACATCTCTGTGGGTTATTTTTCTCATGTGTTTTTGGAAGCATCTCATACAGAGCACTACTTGTGGACGCTAAGTTATAACAGTTTGGCNATGAAAACTAAAAGACTGAGAAAGAGGGCCTGCTCCCTATGGCATAGTGTTTGCATACAGTCACACTGCCCATGTTCAGAAGAAATGCACACACACTTATAACGCCTCAGTACAGTGAGGCATGTTAAGCACCCCCNATACTTTCAGCCATCTGCACTGTCTCCATTGATGTAATATACTGCAAGTACATATGATCTCCTGCCTATATAAAGATCGAATTGATACTGGATCTTCAATCAGCTTGTATGTCTCAGTTAATTGTGGATTTGGGCTAAAGATTGTCTTGTGTGTATCCAGCTTAAAAGTCTCGGGGTCATCCGGAATTCTGAATAATTATTAAGGCAAAAGCATTTATGGACAAACTGGTCAAAACTATACAATATACAATAATCAGGTTGATCAACTGATCGGCTTGACTACTGCATAACATGTAACCAGCTGTAGCCACAATCACTTATTTCAGCTTAGATCTTTTCATGTTTGGATGCAAAAAGCAGCCCTTTAAAATGAAATCTCTGGTCTATTGCCTTCATTGCGATCTCTTCCTTCAATGTCTCAGCTATGCTGTAGGTCCTCCAGACAAGTGACAAGAGGTGATTTCATCCACAGGAGGGGAAAGAACACACTGTGAGGTTTTCTAGATAATGTTTTGCACCTGGGAGATTTCAACTTGCAACCAAATGATGTATGAATGCTATTTACATTTCATCCTTTCTGTCTTTNTATGCTGCCATGTCACAGAAAGGGTTAGCAATATTTATTTTGACTTAACATGGNGCTCAATACTTTGTGGATCAGTGCCATATAAAATCCTACGCATTCTATTCTTAATTCCGAATGTTCTGTAACACAATGCACAAATGTAAGGCTACAGGAAATAGACATTGATAATATACAAGAAATGAAGGTTCTTACCAGTTCCACCTCTTGTACGCAAGGTTCCTGTGTGCGACGAAGAGTTCACCCCTCCAAAGACTGTAAGACCCTGCCCNGCAGAGCCATGGAAGTTGTTATAATTTGGAATGGTAGTCACAGTGAAGCTGGGGTAATGCTGGGGTGTGGGATCTGTCCCATACCGGTATCCTAAGCTCTGAGTTAAACTGTTGTCCCTCTCATCTGTCAGTTTTGTNGCTTCTTTATCCTTGCATTGCACACAGCCCATTATCTATATGCCTGTAGACAAAAGGAAACCAAAAAGAATTAAACAAAAAAATGCAGTGCAGTATAAGTACAACTTATTGGAAAGCAACTAATAATAAGTGGTTGTTTTCCCAATGGAACAAATGACCATATTTCATGGCAAGAGACTTAAAGCTGCCAGTAAATAACACAGAAATAGAAAACGTTTTTGGATGTGGGCTTGTGACCCCCACTGGGGATTATTCATTATTCATCAATGGCAGTTAGTGTAAATATAATAGAAAACAGCAGAGTAAAATAAGTAAAAATAGGTACAAGTAAATAACGCTCCACGCTCAAATTGGGACAAACACTATGGGCCAGATTCAGCTTTTCACTCTCATGAGTTACACTCTCATGGGCAAAACCATGTTGATTGCAGGGGTGGTAAATTTAATTAGTTGCAATCAGCATAACAAGTGACAGCTGATGTTTCCTAGTCCTAGTCTAATAACAGTGTAACAGTAACGCTGGTCAGTATCTGTGTGCAAAATGCAAAAATAAAGTATTCTCCCTGCATGCAAACACTGACATTCATTTTACCTCCCCTCCCTGCAATTCAACATGGTTTTACCCATGAGAGTGTAAGTCATGAGTGTAAGTCATGAGAGTGAAATGCTGAATCCAGCCCTATGATTCAGCTATAGGCCTGCTGGTACCGTTACTGGTTCATACCTCCCACAAATAAGTCCTTCCCCCAGCCCTGACTACACCCAAACGCCTGNCTATCCCACCAGATTATTATGGCAGCTTCCACAGGGAACCACAAGCACAACTAGCAATTGTAAGTAGTCATGTATGTGATCACAATATTATTGTGCTTGTTAAGTTAGATAATTCAATTCTATTTTTGTCAATATTTTCACTATAATCAATAACATAAAAATATAAGTAGAGTCAGTACAAAACCTACATTTCAAGTGTGTAAACAACCAACAAGAACCCACCAAGGGCAACAGCCGCCACCCTTCCCTGTTAAACCGCAAGATACAAAATAATGAAATGAAGGTGGGCAGTTCCTGTGTTACTTCACATATCTGTTCAACTTTTTTTTTGTTACATAAGTTAATGCGACAAATTCTAATATTCTCTTACTATTATCTTTTTGCTTAGTACATAAGAGATATAAACATGGAAAAAGAAGACAAACAGGAGAATGTAGTCTGATATTTAGATATTAGACTTTTACAATAATATTAGTGGGATTAGTAGGATAGTGGGATCTAGACTTAATAATGAGCACTGATTTATGCATGCTGTGTGTGGGCNTGGTTTAAGGTATACACTCTTATACATAGAGTTGCATGCGGAGAAGTTAAGGTAAGCCACACGTACAAATGTTATATGTACAAGGACAGTGCCGGGTTTGTGCACTAACCACTTACGTTCGGAAGTTAGGAGTANTCTGTTGTTCGGAAATGGAGCTTACAGAGAGAAAACCCTGAAATCTGGATCCAGTCCAGTGTTTTAATCCCATATTGAGAATGGACGTTCCAAGTCTCATACAAACACATAAGAAGAAAATACTTGTATGTGGATATGGCATAGATCACACTAAAAGAATGCAAAAGTTTGGTGTTTGGTGTTTAGATCACACTAAAAGAATGCAAAAGTTTGATGTTTTGAATTGTATTGTTAGATGTTTTCCATGTTACACTGTGTTATTACTCTTCTTTTTTTCTGATATCTCATGTACTGAATNAAAGTTTAAAGATTAAAGTTGAGAAACATATACTGGAATAGTTGAACTTGTATCTGAAGGCTACATAAAAGCACTTCAGTATTAACAAAAACATATGGTTATTGATTTTCTGCAGAAGAAACTGTTCTGGTTTCAGTTATACAAAGGGATAACCTATCAAGCAACACAGAGAAACAGAATCATGTAACTAAGTAAGCTGTCGGGTTGTTACTAGCTTCCACCCACTTCCCCTGTACTAATATTTCCCTGTATGCCAAGTGGTAAGGCTGCCAAAGCNGTGAAATGTGTCTGCAGGAGGCACTTTGCCATGCTATACACTAATGAACGTGGGATGAGGCAGGAGAATGTTCTGTACAGATCGGCATTCAGAAATCATGTTATTCTTTAGCGTGATGCCATCAGTTGCTGCTATGTGTATGAGCAATGAAAATACTCTATACTTTGGCAATCANTTACTGCAGGAAAATAAACACAGCCAGTTGATCCCACACCTGCACCAATACACTGCTACATTATGCACACAGATCAGCTCTACGTTTCACAGTTTTGTGATATGCATTCAGGTATTTTATGGAGGTTATCCTTTTAATCCTTGTAAACTTTACCATGGATTAGAAAAATGTTANTGAAATCTCACTTTCAGGACAAAAAGTTTTTTGTGATTCGCTTATAATAAAAGTCATTGTTCTAACATGCAAACAACTCATCTGATAAGCAGTATATTACAATGCACTCACTAAGCCCAGAAATTCCCAGACAGAGAGGAATCAGTGTTATGTGCCTGACCTTATGACTGGAGCATCTTCTCCAAAAGTTACCCCAACCATAAATCAANAAGAGGGACAACAATGGGTGTCGCTTGTCTGACAGCCTATTCATGCAAAATATTCAGTTCAATGTATTCTAATCTCCCTGCATTTCCTCTTGCACCCACTAGTACGCAATTTAATTAATTACCTCAACTACCAGTAATTTGCTATTAAACTATGTAGGAAAATTTATTTATTTATTACTATATAGCGCTATCATAGTACATCACGCTTTGCACTTTGAATTAGACAGAATTGTTGGGGAAGGGGCAGTGCCCACAGGCTTACTTTCTATAGGAGATAGATNCATTGGTGCAATTACACACAGAGTAGGGACAATTTAGTCAGCCGCAGACTATTTCTCAAATAATATGAACTAAATTCAACAATCATCACTCCCTTGACATTCAAGCATTTAGTGCATAAAAACAAGACTATAGATATACAATGTGAAATATATAATGATCAGCTGGTACCGTAGCTCTCCTTAGCATATACGCTTTATACTAGATAATTGTTTTGCATGCTAATCAGTTTATTTATGTAGATTATATCATGCCTATAAGCTATGTGTACAGTTAATGCACTTTTGGAAATCGTTGATTTTATTTTATTTCCATTCAAGTCCCATTTGTGCTGTGTATACTGCAATGTGGATAATATATATGTAAGAGCTATAGAGGCTGGGATGTCCCCATGTTAGTTCTGGTTGTCCTTATCGCAGTTTTTAGCATCAAGTTCTATTTATTAGAGGGCAATGCTCAAGAGATCCCTATTGATGAGATGNTTACAGAGCTTCATGTGACCTGATTTGTGAGGCTAAATGCAGAAGTTGTCTGAAGCAATGCCAGTGTGGGGATACCATAGGAGGATCACTTAATGTTTGCAGTCATAAAACTACAATAAGACATGTACACGTGTGCACTTCAGAGGGCCATGGCTTCTTGAACGTGAGTGGGAGAGGGGTAAGCATGGTAATAGTACAGTGAGGGCATGCAGAGTGCATCTGTGCTGGCAATGCGCTCAAAGCTCGGAGTCCAGCAGTACTGAAAATGTGGATCCGATTTGGAAGTGATATGCAATATGGTGTAGTAGCTACATTTAAAGTTTTTTGTACTTCTGTGTAAAGTTTACTAGTTATGTTATGTTGCTTTTCACTCAAACTGTTTTAACATAATTGTATTTATAAGGATAAATTGGCCATGGAACCATCATCCACCATGATGTGTGTAGCCACAATACAACTCGGTGGACAGAAACGCAAATTGAAAGGTGAGTTAGAGCGCATGGTACNCTAACTGATATCCTATCATTCAACAGAAATGAAAAAGAAGCCAATAGCATCAATGTACTTACTANGGACACAATTGATATAATACATATATGTATTTCATTAACATTTACTTAGAGTTTGTTTTGTCATTTTAACTTCAAAATTCTTATTAAATTCATTGTTTTTTTACAAATGTTCTTTCATGCTTGTAAACAATATTCATTCAGCACAAATGACAGTAAAATGGGAACTAAGCCCTCTGAACAGATGCTTGTTATTAGTTCCACATGCAGACTATGACCTTCCCATGACTACAACGTGAATTAGCCAAAATAGAAATAAATGCTGTGCACAGCGGCCCGGCTCCTTTCATGCTTCTTGGAGTACTGTGGTGTTTATTTATTTTACTTGCAAATTTGCATGATATAATCAGTGTACAAGATTTCTGAGATGAGCAAACTATAATAANATTTACTTATTACCTAAATGGACGATTTAACTAAAGTCCTTGCATAGTGCAATGCGTCAGTATATGAAAAAACAGGCCTATAAGTTGTATAAGGGTTGTACAAGAGTGTGACGTAACAGCTGCCACACAGCTGAGATCTACTAGTTTATTGTGTCATTTATGGGGACTTTATTTAAGTGTGAAAGCAACATGAATAATACGTAAACCTCTGCAAAGAAGACCATATGGGTCATGTCAGGGACCTGAAGGCACCTCCAGCGCCAACAGGTACTATTTACCTCTAACCCCCACACTAACCCACCATGTTCCACAGCCTTTCTATGAGCCTAGCCTTAACCTTCCTTGCCTTGCAGCTTACCCCTAACCTTCTTTTTCTCTGAGGCTAACCCTAACCCACCATGTTCCACAGTCTAACCTTCCATTTCTATGAGCCTAACCGTAAACCCCTTATCCTGCAGCCTAACCACAATCTTTTTTTTCCTCTGAGCCTAACCTTGGCCTTCCCCAGCCTGCTGCACCCCTGATAAAATGTGTACCTATAGCAAGTACACCTTGTCTGAAGCAGGTGCTTGTGTCAGAATTGGGAATGGGTACTTTGTTACAATAGGGCCATTTTGTACCCATTCCTAACATTCTGAATTATAACATGTACACTAATACAGTTTCAATTAAACTGTCGGCTTTATCCATGTTGACATTTAACCAGTTGGAAAGACAAATGCATCCCTTTTTTAGGAATGGCCTCTGATGTGTGATTAGCAGGGCCAATACTTCTCATAGTTTAGCCTTATAAATCAATAGGTCTATACCTGGGAAACATGAAAATAATCTGTCCTTCCTATAGAATTAGCCCATTTGTAAAGAATGGTAAATTTTGTGCTTTTTTCATATTTCTTGGCCGTTGGCCCATGGGGTAAATTCATTACACAAGTTCTTGAGTTTTCAAATGCTATGCCTAAAATGTACAATGCTATAAAGAAGTAGAAACACTTTCAATAGATTTTCAAATATTTACAGAAACTACAATTGTTTTGTGTAGATTACTCCATTCTGTCACATAAGCCTTTATTATAAAAATTGTGGCCGTGTTGGCTTTTTAACAGCAAATTTCACGTGTGCATTAATTTTCCTGCCTGTCTTAAGAGGATAATGTTGCCTATGGCTGTGTCACAACCGAATAATTAAACCTCGCTAAGATGCACATTTATCGATTGCTGCAAGGAAGAGAAAGCCTTCCAACCAGCATTAGCAAGCCTGCTGAAATGTCCATGAAAAATAATATCTGCACAGCTAAGAATTGCACCATGTATTCTTAGCTGCAGGTCCATGCTGAACTTTGAATCAGGACATACCCATTAGTTCATATCTGTAATAGGAAGCAAAAGTGTACAGCGCCAGGCTACAAAATAACACCCAGGATCTAAATGATCAGCGGCAGATTCTACTGTAACAAATTGTTGCTAAAAAAATATGTTTTAATTATATGTCTTCNTACATGTCACAGGAAAGTCACTGTCACATCCGGACAATAACAGAAGCTAAAGCTGACTTCATTTGGGCAGATTATTGAAGACACAGTTGTTGTGGCAGAACTGGCCTGCTGCCGAAAGGTCAGAGGGTCGGCTGGCAAATCCATGCGGAAACACATTAGCACAAAGCTGCTGTTTGAGCAGGCAGAATAAAGTCCACCCCCTCCTTTAATGGAAGAAATGAAAGAAGAGTACATTTACCCTCCGGAAACACAACAAAGAGCCATCTTTTCTTTCTTTTCTTTTTCTTCTTATTACTTTAAAGGAGTTCACTTGTCAATGGACTCTATGAATATCATAGCCTCATCGTTTCCAAAACAATGCTTGACTTCTCCTGCTCGGTGGTATAGCCGCTGCTGTCCAGAAACCAGTGAGGCCCAAGCATAATGTTCNCTGCTGTCTTCCCAAATATCTGTCTGATTAGTTATTCTGTAAAATACTGCCTGAGATTGCGTCTCTCCAAGCACAGCTTGTGTCCGCAGAGAGCAGATGAACGAAGGGATCATGTTAGAAACATCAAACAGACACAGTTTGGCACTATCCATCACTTAAGTGGGTTAGAAGGAGGTCAAAGCTTCATCATCATTAACCCTGTAGTAAGTAAACAATGTCATGAAATGAAATGTTTTATATTAGAGTTACATCTCAGTTCAGGCTCACCAATGTGATTATGACACCTATAACTATATAGCAAGAATTTACAAGAATAGTTAGCCCCAAGTGTGTTAATGCTGAAGGTGACTCCTTATATTAATAGTCTGCAGCCTGACATAAACTAGACATAATAAGCTATGTTGTGAGAAGGTATACTTAATTATACAGTAGTGTGCTACAATAAAGCCCCACGTTCAGTGTTACACCGCTTTCCCATGTGTCAATCATATGGAAAACCAGTCATGCATTTTAGGGACATAAGCTCTAGGGACAAGCAGCTATTATGGGCTTAGGAATAGTGACATAATTACATTCTTGTTTTGTATTATTAATAACCTAACAGCCAATATAGCTACTAGCTTATTAAGTAGAGATTCAAGAGCTAAATATGTGAATGTCATTTATCATAAATACAATATCTGTACCTACTGGGCTTTACTTAGGAGAAAGTCCATCTATAATGTGCAACATAGGCATGTTAAGCTGCTGAGGTTCAAGTTTAAAATGTGTGGATAGATTTAGTCAAGAGGATGTGTGTTCTTCAAGGGCTAAAACTACCCAGTGTCTGACTGTTACATGGATATTAGGCAGTATTTGTTCAAAAATAATTTTTATAGTCAATTTCCATTTTAACATGGTGCACATTTGCCCGTGTACCTATATTTTTTACCTTACTTTAAACAAACCAATATACAACCATTACACTTCTCAAACAAATGGAGATTTACATAAAATAAGACAAATTGTAGTTGTACATGACCAGTCATAGGTGTGTCACAGGGGCCTACCTAAGCCTTGATGTCTATGCAAGTACGAGCATTAAGCATGCAAGCTACAAGACAATGTAATATATATACTGGAAAACAATGGTGGACACTTCAATCACAATACAAAAGAATGAATTTCACTCTATAATAAAATATTTTCTTAATGTATATATACTGCAAAATACTTTAGAGCGATATCAGAGTTTTTTAATTAGGTTTGAATTTTAAATGGTAACACAAGGGTCCGAAATAGGTCACAGAGTGTTAGCTCCTTGGAATTTGACATGTAGCTGGTACAAATGTTAACATTGACTACAGGGCCTAAGAAATAAGCGGACCAGCAGACAGCTCAGCTCTACACTAAATATAAATTAATATAAATAAATATATATTTCATATAACAAAGAGCGGCTTTTAAACAATGAGTGTCTAGAATCGAGATTTCTCCTTTGGAAAATGTATAACCTAATGGAGGGAGGTGAGCACACCAATTATCTGACTACAATATATAGCGGGGAAGGGAAAAGGGGCAACCCTCGAAAATTGCTGGCAATGTCAAAGCAATGCCAGCAGCTCCCAGAAGTGTAATACTGATGATGGTTGGTATTGTATTCCTGGTAAGTCTCTCGCCGGGGCTGATCCAGAGTTATGCTTACAAGTTCTTTTAGGTGCAAGTGTTGACGTGAGCAAAAGCAAGCTGCAATGTGAGGGGCTAATTTCCATTTTATTGCATGCAGAAAATGATGAATGATGAACTCACAAACTACATAGCCTTATGTTTAATTTGTAAATTAGAGTTGTACTAGGCTAGGAAACATCAACTCTGAACTATTTTCACAATTTATTTCAGGTATCAGGTTCAAGGTTCAAGGTTACCATGGTGACCCGGAGCCTAGAGTTGCATGTCCACCCCTTTCCTTCCACAATATGCACTTCAGAATGCACTTGTATCTGAATTTAGAATGAAATATGTTCCTCCAGCTGGCGTGCGTTCTCCGCTGGGTTCATTGAGTTCTATACTGAGCATAATGTAACAGTAATGCCATTAAATCTTATTATGTAAAAAATAAATAAATACATTTCACTTGGATGTAGGATTGTCAAGGAGGCTTGATTTATAATTATTACAGAACAGTCCAGTGCCAAGAGAGAAGAGCTGAAGGAGTCAGACATGGTTTATTATTACTGATTGGTTGTGTTAGGAAAGAATAGCGTACAAACACCACACAGCCATCCTTAATCCAAAGAAAGACATCATACAAACTGTCTCCCAGATGGTGTCCTATTAATCATGGTGCAGCCTTGAACATGCTTAATACAGAGAATACCCCAGATGTAGACAGTGACTGCTTCATTCAAAACCAATTTGCTGTCACGTGATATGCTTAGCTTCCAGTTCTAAGCAGCAGCCGATAGCTCCCCATAGTGTAATGTGTTATAAGACCTATTGGAAGCCACCTGCTTACTGAAGCCACAAGCAATTCCATACTAAGGGTGCATGTTATATGCAAATTACCATATGCAAATTATCACTACTGTCCCCATAGAGGTCTAAGCGGAAAGTGAAAAGATTCAAGCTCTAAAAGGCAACCCTTCTATACCAGGCATTAATCAGATTTTTGCATGATCCCTCCCCAGCATAGCTGTCCCGTTTTTGTACACCATGAATTTAATTTATTGTATGCAGGTAAAACACTTTCCTTTTCCACAAACATCGTGCAAACTGAACAGCTTTATGTTTCATTTTTCAAATGAGAGTTAAGCTAGGAAATTTTACCTTCAAACTATACAGTTTATACATGCTTCCCCCTGCAGTTCAGTGTTTGGTTTTGTCCAGGTCTACACTTGCACCTGTTTACCCTTAAGCTGGGCATTGGAAAAATCACCCTGGCACCATACACTAGAATGATATTGGTCTAGTAACAGTGCCCAGCTGTCCTCCTTCCCTTCCCATATCAGATCCTGGTGTATACCCAGGCTCCGGTACAGGCTTCAGCCAACAGGAGAGGAAGGTCTTTATGAATGGCAGGCATATCGTCTAGCTGAATGGACAGGGGTGAGTGTCAATCATAATAGAATTTCCTCTGCAGGATCATCACTTCTCTGGTGGCTCCCACGCTGCGGCTGAGGCGAGTATGAATGGGTTTTTTTTATTATTTTTCTTTAACTTTAATCAGGGCACAATACTGTTATCAATTTGGAATTTGAACTGATAATTATATCTTGCCCCAACGTTTAAACTGCGTTTTATTGACTTTTTTTTTATATTTTAAGGTGGCTACATACTAGACGTGAATGGCCAGCTTTACTCCTAAACTCTGGATCAGCCCCCCAGATATATAATGAAAGTTCTTTGTGATCTTTCTGGATTTTGAGTCTCTGGCCCTGGTCCAGCATTTTCCNTTTAGGTGTAATATATTTTAGAGATTTAGCACATTCAACAAGTTTCAAAACTCCTCTGTGCAAATGGCCTTGACTTCTGTGAGCTCACATACAATGTGGATTGAACAGCCAGCTGGGCAGCCAGAAGGGCTGGATAGAGCTAGGGGAAGTGGGAACTCCTATGTGAAGAGATTAATAGCTGTAGTAAGCTGGGCAGTGACAATGAATAAAACAGTAATAGCAATCTTTCAAGTGATAAATGACCACAAAAAATGAAGGATTCATTCACTTTAGCTGTGAAGATGAATATTGAAAGTGCTGAGCATGATTTGTACTAAGACCATTTCTGGGACAATGCTTCATAATGTCACCGTGGTGTGCATATTACATGATGACGTTAACCAAATGATCTTATCTGAGTATGTGCATTTGCTTGAAGAAAGGCGACTAAAGAACTTTATGTTATGCCATGGCAATGGATACAATCTTGCACCATTGTGATAGAGTACACAGGGTTTATCAATGGTTCCTCCCAGGCAGGTGATATATGCCCTATATAGGCCAGGGATAGATAAAGTGCAACTCTTCAGGTGTTACCAAACTACACACCCCAGCATGCTTTGTCATGTATTAACATGTCTATGAAGTTAAAGCATTTTGGGACATGTAGTTTGGAGAGCCGCACTACCTAATGCCCTAAACAGACCAGTTAGATCATGGATTAGGGAGTGTTACATACTGAAACTCTGTTTCTGCTATTCGCATGGACCGCTGATCCGCTCTGCCTTTTATGACCATGAGAGGGAAATTATATGAGAGCTCACAAGAAGCAGGATCCGGGTCACAAAGTAGCATAGCTTCGCCATTTTTATTTACTGTAGTCTTATTTAAAATATTCAGGGTTTTATATTTAGCATAGACAACAGAAAATCTAATATAACATACATTTACATGTTCTATTTATTATCCATCAGACTATTACTACCATACATTTCCNTTTCCCTTACATGCTGCATGGTGCTGACTAATCTAACCAGTGGAGTCCAGTGGAATAAAGCACTATCATTTGCTGTCTTATTCTTGGATGTCTTCCTAGATTTAATTTGGTCCCGTCTGGCAATTGTTAAGGAGGAGGTGCAGTTGAGCACCATAACTTCTGTTAAAGCGCCACATGCTAACTTACTAATTATAAATAACATGTGACATGCCACGCAGATGTTTGGGAACTCCTTACTGCTCTATAATCACTGATTTTCCACTCTTCACTGAGATTGCTGGAGAAAATGGCTACATTCTAAAGTAACATATCTTCTCCATATACAATAGGACAGTATGGTATCTTAAATAAGCAACTTAATATGGAAATGTCCTTATAGTAAACTTAACATATGATATTTGCTAATGTGTTTTTAGTTTGAAGAAAAATCATTTTCCCTGTATCAGGGACATTGTACATGATGCGTTCCATATACACCATGTGCAATGCCGTGTTCCATACTGAGTGCTGAATATCACTATGCTTATGACAGAAAAGCTGAATTTCCATTTAAGCTTAAAATTGTGGCCACATAATGCGACTGTATCTCAATACAACACTAACCAATCTTAATTGCAGACATTTGCATAACTTTCTAAAAGCTGTTCATAGGACCGGATCAGAACCTTTGCTTCAGTTTCTATCAAAGCTTTAAGTGTAGAAGAAGTAGAGAACCAAGAAAAGATCCCAATAGTATCCAAACTCTTATGCAGGACCCTACAATATATGTTCTAATCTACACTGTCCTCACATAAAAGGTAGAAGCTATGCCACTGCCTGTGTTCATGTAGGACATTGTCTGGAAAGCATCTACAGCCCATTGTAGCTGAAGTGTCTTTTCTTTCCAGGGACTATAGCTGAATATTTGCCTATGGCACCAAATTGGTCGGGTCTAGCTCTGACGGCCATTTTCCTGTGTACCTTCTCAGAAAAATGCATATATATTACAAATGTGTATAAAGTTCCAACCTGGGTAAACCTCCAACCCTGTATCCTAGGATATCTGTCCCATGAACTGTCCTCCCCTCTTGCACACCTAAAGTATAGGTAGGTGGGGGGATGGTAAAGACCTCCATAGGTGTGGGGAAAGGGGTTAGTATAAATGCTGGCATGTAAGTAAGGGAAATTACATACCTGTCTTGATCAACGCTAAGGTTGTAACTTCCAATCCTGAATAGGACCTTATATGTTCTTCCCGTGTCTGCCAGCTGACTAAATTGTCTATAGTCTATGTGTAATTGCCCTTATGTATCAAATCCCCAACCGCCTTTAGAATGTAAACTTGCAGACAGGGCCCCTCTTGCCACACTTTGTGGACACTTTGTGGCACATAATGAATAAGTGTTAATAATAATATAAGTGTTACAAACCAACTCTGCATTCAGGACTGGATACAGACTTACGTAGTTTAGGTGATTTACTTAAATCACCTAATCAGGACCTCAAGGTGTATCTTCTGTACTCCTTTATCACTACGTTCCTCAAACTCTGGGCCATGTAGAAGCTTCACCACTTGTTCATCTGTATATGAACCATTCCATAAGGGAGTATGATTGTTGGAGTGAACTATACATATACATTCTATCTTCATATAAGTGTATCTAATACAGTGGATGTCTATTTGCAAGGTTGAGTCCTATACTGTAAGNATGCTTTTTGGGTGCCTTTTCCAGGGGGCAGGATGGTGTGTTGCGGAAAGGATCAGGTGTCTTTTTTTCTCACTTGAACAGACTTTTATTTTACCATTAAAATACACTGTGTATACCAATACTTTGTCCAGAAGAAAACCTTAACATTGAAATTGGGACAGTCGGGAGGTATGTGACTCTAAACAGATAGCATGCATTAGAGGTAGACCCATGGGAAGGAAAGTTTAGCTCAATGGAAGAATAATGCATCTGTCACACAGGCTTTACCATGTTTTACTAAATACTGTGTTCATAAATGCTAAGCCTTAAATGTTTTACATAAAGCCCATTACTGTGTTAGATAATCTATGGCATTCTGATATAACTGTGTTGTGACATCTTTAGAGGATCATCATAAGGACAGTTGCAATGTCTAAGATAACCAACTGCTCCTTCTTCACTAATAAGTGTTACTGGACTTTCTAGACTGTCTATGGCAGAAGTTTCCATCTTTCTCCTTTCTCACCTGTCTACCTAGAGTGTTAAATACAGGTTGATACATTGCCTTTCACCTTACAGTACCCCATAGTGTTCTGGGAGACACAGCTCTGGCATAAGTAAGCAGAGAAAAGATTTTCACTATGCTTCCCTGACATCCGAAACAGCATGTGATCCCCATACAAAGTCAACAACATCTTTCCCAGAAATCATCGGTCACTGTAGCAGAAGAGTTTCTTTGAGCTGGAAAAGATTGTCAGGGATGGCAGGACAGACAAGTATTACATGAGTGACGCTCGTTATGATCAGAGACAATCCTAGCATAGTGACACAACACTGGCTGCATGAGACCAGGGTCTTAGATGTACATTTAACCTATAACTGTATGGACTTCCTCTGGGTGTTTTTTACCATCATATTTTAAAAACATAGGACCGGATACAGACTTTCAAAAGGGGGTCATAAAACATTACACTTCCAGATTTGGGTTCTCAAGGTTCACAGTTGGAAATATCTATGCACTATTCAGATTTCTGTGTCATCCCCAACATGGTGATTGTGAATGTTATGAGGCACCTCTGTCATGTAAATATAGAATAAAAGTCTATTTTAGTGAGCTGTTCATATATAAACAGAAGAATTACACAGCTAGTTGTTGAGGTTGGGTAAATGACCTGCCTGACGGTATAGAGGGAGCCTTCCTGGCTCCCAAAATGAAATTCTTAAAGACAGTTAATTTCAGCTGAATATGTGTTAACAGCAGGGGTAGAACATACAGGAGTCTAAGGTATTTGCTCTTTATGAGTTTAGCGCAGCCAACATAGGAGAGACATACCTCCTTACCTTACCCTTACCTCCTCAGCTGCCTGCCGTATTAGAATGCTACAAGAGTCTGAATTTTAAGATTAATATATTATATTTATCATGCTTTCACTTAAGACTGCCAACATACTATCTAATCATCGCACTATACTATCATCGCAGATAGAATCATATTGAAAAAGAAAAACTTCTGTGGTTTGATATGCAGCTTGTATGTTTTCAGCATTAATCACTCTTTGTAGCAATGCATTACATAGTGACTCATGCATGAAGTTACCAGTTGCCACCCCTGTATTGGAGAGAATGAAGTTTTCCAGACACAAAACATTAAATTATGAGTATAGTTATACCCTGGGGGGTGCTGGCCCCACAATAAGGTTATCCATGACCTTTTGTTAACCACACATATAGTATGTAATAAACTGTGATTAAGATAATAAACAGTGACTTACCAATAATTCCTAAACTATTGCAACTTGATTTCACCACATTTCTTCAAGCGCCACTGAAGTAAAGACCCTGGAAGAAAAGATATATTTTCATGAACTCTTACATTGAAGTTTAGAACAAGCCATTAATAAAATGAAAGTGGAAAACATCTGATAATGATATTTAGCCACAGTCCACATGACCGGTGACTCTATACTGTGGCATTTTGCTGAATGCACAAAAACTGCTTAGAAATCACAGATGGCAATGAGAAAAATGAATCCTTATCTGAGCACTGATAAAACATCACTATGTGCTCATGTATTCAACTTCAAGCAATCCCATGAATGACATATATTTATGTAGCAATAATTACATTAAACTGGTAACAATCGTTATACAGACAACTATTTACTATCAGTGTGCAAAATGGAACCAACATGCGAAAGGAAAGCCTTGTTTCAAAGATGATCTGCAAATGATATAGTATTTATTCAAGCATCCCTTATCAGAATAACAGTAGGGATCTGTTATAAACTACTCACACAGGGTGTCTCCATAGTCTAGCTATTTTTAAGCACATGTCTCAGTCACGCTAAGATGTAAGTTTACAAATATGAGCAGGTGAAATAATTCAGTGATATACAAAATAAAATACAGAAAGTTACGGCAAATAAGAGCCACATGGTTCATTTAGTCTGCCCAATTGTTTAAAACTATACTGCTAAAACTATACTGCTACTGCTAGCATAGTCTTCCTTGGGTTGTGTGTCACTTCAAGAGATATCAATAATTTGGTCATATTTGCGGCCCCAACAAAGATTGAGTTATATTTTTAATATATTTTTTAGTTCAAAAAGCAACAAAACAATTAAAGATTTACTTTAGTGACTCTGTTGCTGAATTGCATTTGCAGGTTGTATATAGTGCACTTCAGGGACAAGCAAGTGCTGCTATCTTCAGCTGTCAGTCTGTTTCTTTTATTTGTTTTGGGGTTTTTTGGTTTTTTATTAGTTTTTTTTGTTTGCTTTTTGAAGCTTTTTGTATTTGTGGATTTTTTTTTTGTTTTTGCCCCTGTATGTGTTATTTCTACCAGTCCAGTTCCCTGGGTAGGTGATTGTGTATTCCCTGTTCCAGGGCTCTGGGAGACAGCAAGCATTTCTAATGGCCGGGAAGTCGGAGCCGTCCAGGCACAGTAAGGCAGCATGGCTTCCTGAGTATATACGTACAAGGAGGCCGATGACCCCAAAGCACAGACAGGGGTAACCCACAAACCCCAGTCCAGAGCCAAAGAGAGGTACATCCGGCCACTCTGACTCCAAACCAAGCCTTAGTATATGGCAACTGGTTCTCTGTCGCTATCGCGCCCGCAGTGACACCACGCCTCCATGCAGGGATTGAAACAGAGCACAGTTAATCAAATGGCAGCCTCTAAATGTGCAGGTTTTACACATCATCAGGCGTGTCAGTGTAACTGCCTTGGCGTGTCACGAGTGACACGCGTGTCATAGGTTAGCCATCAGGGTTCTAGTTTATACACGTGTTCTACAACACCTTTCTTCCCTAACTTGCTACTTCTTTTGTAAACCATACTAGCTTGCATTTTGTGCAGTTTTTCCTAACCTTTCTGACACCAAGGTCTGTTGCTTTATAATAATGAACTTTTTGTACTTTCCCACTGCTTCTGTACTTCTGTAGGTGCCTCTACTTAAAGTTTCGCCTACACATTTCCCCATTTCTTTAAAAAAAAAAAAAGAATCTTTATAGTAACCCATACTGCTTGATGATCTCTATATACACTATATTCTCACTCACACTAACTTTTGAAGCTTATCATTTGTAAGGACCAAATCTAAGATTATGTCTTTACGTGTGGGTTCCCTCATCAACTGCTAGAGGGATGCTCTCTGGAATACCTTTAAACTATCCCTACTTTTATTGGAGCTTGCAGATAAATCTCCCCTGATTATTACTTTACCTTTAATGCCATCTTGTCTATTGTCTATTTCCTCGTCTTGTCTATTTATCACCACAGTATTCAGAATACTCAATGTCCTTAGACTATTATTCATTGCATGCTTTTACCCATGCGTAACTTTCCTCCTTAAAGTCTGGGTTTGTTTAGTCCATGATTTTAAAAGATAAAACAACTTCTCTCCACTTGATTTTTAGGCTTGGTCCAGTGAAAATCCAGTATATTCTTCTATGGTAAACAAGAGAACAGCTATGGCTTGTCTTAAGCTGATTCCATTTTTCTTTTATAAGCAATTTATATTTATGCTACTTTCATATAACTCTACACGCCAATGTGTATGTGTACCACAACTGCACCTACTCCAGGACCAGCACAAGGTGTTAAATATAACAGCAGATTATTTATATAATATTTCATCTGATGTTTTTTACTGTGTGCCTACTTGAATGATTCAGGATAACACAATTGACTCACGTTCTTTCCTATTCCAGCTTGATTTGCAGTTAGCAGACTGTTATTTATATAAGTTGTGAAGTAGGCAGAATGACACACTCATCAGTGGTTCCAAATGAAATAACAAATTATTAACTCACATTCAACTTGATCACAAATTTATAAAAAGAATAAAATCAGTTAATGCTACAAGATAAAAGCATTAGAAGTTTGCAAATTTTATGCATTGTTCAAAAAGTATCAGCAATTTGTAATTCGTAAAACGTGTTCATGATCCACAATGTCTGTCATGCCTTTACATACACAAAATGGGTCAATTTATTAACAGCACACTTCATCCTGTTATGATGGCCATGGGCTTCACTCATTGTGCAGACCAGCAGAAATAAGACTGCAATTAGGAAATATGTTCACTATGCTGAGAATGAAGAGAGATTAGTTGCAACTAATTTACATTTTAACCTTAAGGAATAAAAATATAATGTGAGTATTCAGGGCCGGATTAAAGACTACATGGGCCTGGGGATGAAAATTTTGAAGGGCCCATTGGAGTGAGAATGACACATGGATGTGACCAGTGTTGTGTGTGCAGTCAATTACATGTGGGCCTATTAATCACACCTTACCCCTTCATCTAACTGTTCCTATCTATGTCACACATAGGGCTGGATTCAGCTTTTCACTCTCATGACTTACACTCATGAGTTACACTCTCATGGGTAAAACCATGTTGAAGTGCAGGGGAGGTAAAATGAATGTCAGTGTTTGCATGCAGGGAGAATTCTTTATTGTTGCATGTTGCACACAGATACTGACCAGCGTTACTGTTACACTGTTATTAGACTAGGACTAGGAAACATCAGCTGTCACTTGTTATGCTGATTGCAAGTAATTAAATTTACCTCCCCTGCAATTCAACATGGTTTTGCCCATGAGAGTGTAAAAGTCATGAGAGTGAAAAGCTGAATCTGGCCCATAGTGTACAACACTGGTGTGCTGCAGTGCATTAGGGTGAATGCCAGTAACTGCCTGTAGATGCTATATATGTGTATGTGTGGGCCTTTATTCAGATGCAGGCCTGGGGCTGTAGTCCCATCCGCCCCATTGTTAATATGGCCCTGTGAGTATTTATTTTTGTTTAATAATCCATCATTTTAAGTAATCAGAATAAATCCTACAATAAATAGTTTTGGACATACTGAAGCACTGGCTTCTAGATTATTGCTTTAGTTACTTCATTCTCTGACTCCCATGCCATCAACAAAACGTCACTTCTTTCCATGAATTATCACACTTTTACAGTAAACATCATTTGTATATTAAAGTCAGGGGTCTCAATCATTGGCCAGTGTATGTAGAATTAGACTCCACTGAAACATTTCTACATGCCTATAATGGAAACAAACATATGTATGACTGGTGCACCTGATTTTAATACATGATTATTGGGTGTTTATCGTATTTCTGTAGCAACTACTGCTGGAAAAATATAAAGTGTTTCTGAGAAGTAAAAAATGACTATAATACAAAACATCAGTAAAGTAAGCAAGCAGAACAGCAGAATGTATGCTATTTGTAGTATAAGTCTTTATATTCAGGTCACACAAGGGGAAAATTATACTTGCATTGCAAATTCAAAGCAGAGGATTCAAGGATTTCATGCTAATGTGAAGAATGTTTAAATACAAAACACACATTAACACATCAGAATACAATTACAGTGCAGAATTACAATCTGTGATAACAACAAGGTGTAAATAAACAAATATTTCAACATTTCAAGACACAGATGACTGTCTATATTGACAATATGCTCATCTTCTTTCATGCTAACAACAATAACGAAGGGATCCGTGTTGCATTGCAGAAAGAGTTAATTATGCAGTTGGATGGAAAGGATGTCTCCCTGCTGTGGGTAGTGGAACTTTCTTCTGATGGGACTGGGAGAAATTGGACTGCAGCAATGACATCTGGTTCAGGAGGAGCTTACTGTACACTTGGGTAAACTATGAAAATGCTAGAATTCCTACAACCGGACATGCANTGCGCCAACCCCAGGGGACGGCAGGGAAACGGCTTAATATATGAATTGTGATTCACATCTAGGACTGCAGAAAATAGAAGGGCAGACAAGCAGGCTTAAAATCATAGCTCCTCTAGAGGATGACTTAATGTTAAATACCACCACCACCTCTGACATTAATATCAATAGCATAGGGAATCCTTTAATATTATTGAAGAGGAGTCCTTTACCCTGATTACCAATGATTGTGATGCTACAGCAATAATCTGTGCTGCAGCCAAGCAAACCTTCAGTGTTTGTTCTGAAATAGTTGTCACTAGAGAGAAGTAACGTCTCACTGCACCAAGATAGTGTTATTCCAGAACAGCACCAGTACCATAGCGGCTGCCCTGCCATATTACAGCTGTCAGTTATGATCTGGGAACATCGTTTGTAAAAGAATGATCTAAAGACATTGGTTGATGTCTGTTATTATAGTTCATTTATATATATATATGGGAAGAAATATTTGGGCTTACATTAAAGAGACACTCCTTGTAATTCTTAATATCTATGTGATTATCCATTTTTATTACAATGTAACATTCTTTATATGAAATATTATGTTTAAATAAGCAATGTGATCTCTAAAATAACAAATAAAAGAATAATAACAAAAAACGTTTAAATAATTAATAATATACAGTTTTTTAAATGGTTCAAATCACTGAACTAATTTAGATTGTGAAGGACAGTTTGTGACTTGTTTGCTGGCAAACTCACTGAGGCGATGGCTCTGCAGTGATGTGGCAGATGTTGCACAGTCAGTCACTAAAGGCTACATTCAGCTATGAAATATTGTGCAGGATAATCACAGCAATAAAGACTACAACGTGTCTTTTTTATCATGACAGGTATGGCAGAGTATTTTCTATAGACTTTTACCTGACCATTTCAGTATACGAGTCATTAACCCAAGTGGTTATAAAGCAGCTACATTTGTATGACACTAATAGCAGCAAGATAATTCAGTGTCACTGAGTAAATTTAATAATTGTTAATACTTAAGGTGATATTTCTTTTCATCTATTATTGCTATTATTGCTAGTTCATTTAAATATATCATAATGCAATGAAAACTGTCTTTCTGCACTGTATAACACACACACACTCTTTTTTTTGTATTACTAATAAAAAAAACAGCAATATATTAAAGGAAATTGGGTTTCGATAATAAATATATAATACACCAATCAAGTATACTCTTTGTATAATCCAGAATACTACTGTGATATTACACTTTAGTAAGGTATAAATGAGTCGATGGTTCAATTCTCTATAAAGCTTATGGTTTCCTGGGACGGTCCTTAAACAGGTGGGTGTTCAGAATTGGAGTTGGGCTAATTGATTCCCCTGGTATGAATATTGCAAGGTTTACAGTTACCACTATAATTCAGAAACAATAGCTAAGAATTATTACAACATTAAAAGTCAAACAAGGTAGTTCTTATATTTATGCAAGTGATAATCATCTTCCACGTCATTTTAGGATTATTCTGATGAAATAAAGTTACTGTATTACACTGAATTCTTTTCTGCCCTTTACACCTTTTATCAATAACTAAAATAAAGAACTGTGAGCAGTATGTAGTCTTCTAATATTCTAGTCTTCATTCGGTCAGCGGTGTCATACGGTGCCTTAGCCGTAATATTGTAGCACTACTACTAATAATAATTGTACAATTGAGATGTAATATGTAATGCACAAAGTCTGAAAAGTATTTTTTAGCCTTAGTTTGAATTATCAATTCACAATAGTCCTCATAATCCGTAAAGCAGACACTGTCATGCCCCGGCATTCAGTGTGAAAGCTGCATTTATTATTCTACTATATAAAGGATTATACTCATGGGTATGGGAGTGAGCTTTCTTTGCATTGCCCTATCTCACACTGACACAGATTCTCTCTTACACTGGCGCTAAATAGGTCTGATCTTAGCAGAAAATTTGGATAACAGCCTGCAATGTACAATTTGTGCCGCCACGTACGCATTCAATGCAGGCTATTGGGAGCTGAGCTGGGGATAGAAACAACAAGGAAACTGGAAGATCACAAACACACCATTGATTTACTGGAGGATGCAGCCACACTTGCTCATCTGCATTCCTCATAAGTGCGCCATAGCGACATACAGCAGGGAGAGAAAGGGCCCTGGTATTATTTGTCACTTTTCAATATTGTTCGATATGAACATGTTCACAGTCTGCAGTGTACAATAATCAATCATGTATTATAAGATAATTGCTGTACCTGTCATAATATGGTAAATGACCTTGAATGAGAAAATCATGATATGTGGGCCTCAGTTAGTCATAACAGTTCTGAGCATGTTGATATCGTATCCTAGGTTGACAACTTCCAAGTTCAATGACGTTCAATGACGTTTGGACATTTTCCTCTGCCCAATCTGGTTATACAGCACAATGGATTATGTGTAAGAAATGTGGTTCCAGCAACTGTGTGGGCCCTAAGAACATTTATTGTGTTTATAGTGTAACATTATATTCCTATGACTATATTAAGGAAAATACATATTGTACAAGACTGCTATGCAGTTGTACCACATGCGTCTCCCTCGCACATTTACTTTCTATGAGCTGTTTGTTTCTCAAGGATAAAAGGCTCACTTGTACCATACAAAACAAAGCTTTNAAAATAAAGTCTCCTTGAACATTAAAATGCCTTGCATTCTGTTTGGCATTCAAAAAATGTGACAGTCACATTAATAATCAATTCTCTTCAGTCTATTAACACATTATAGAAAATCCTTTTATATATATATATATATATATATATATATATATATATAAAGGCGAAGGTAGGTGAACATGTAAAAAGAGAAGCAGTTTAGCCATGCTCTCACCCGTTGATACTGCTGCGAGAAATGCTGACAAAGCCATGTCATATATATATATATGGTTGCAAGCTCTGCAGACAGTGTGATTCCTTTACTTTACTTTTTTATCAAATATTGTAAAATAGAAACAGTTATGTAGACAGCAAGTGATACTTAATGCATGTCATACTGCCCTACATACTCTTAAGTAATGTTTAATTTGAAAACGATAACATAAACGTTACAGTGCGGTAAATGTTGAGCATTTCTTAGGACCAGGAGCAGATTCTAAAGATGAAATGGGTCACTTTGGACTACTAGCAAAACTTTGTTATTATGTCATGGTTCACAGACCTGTGCAATACTATGATTATAAATATTACAAGAAATGCCATAGATGTTCAGCCCCAAAATCCCATTCACAAACTTCAATGTAAGGAACAAGTCAACATCATTCTATATATTTAGCAGTGAGTAAGTAAGTTATTAACATCCTGTGGCAGGAAGTCACTTATTAGCAGACCAAATGATTGAGTGCACGTCTACCCGACTGCTGTGGAAAAATCTAAATAAACTGCATATTCTGAATTCTTTTGAGTTCCTCAAGACATCGCATAGAAATATGATCAAATACAGAAGCAAATCAATATAAACAGAGACTAAAACCAGTAATGTATTTTCTTATAAGGTTTAACCTTGTAACAGCCATTGAGATTGTGATGTGCATGTGCCAAGTGATTTTCATTATGATCCTCTGTATTTATAGATGCTCTTATAATCCTCTTTGTTTATGCAATCATATTTTACATCACTATAATCATATATCTGAATGTACAGCAGCACTGACTACGCTCACTCCAGTATGTTAAGCTATATGATCTTTTATTTAACATTCAGAAATATTAAGTTGGAGTCTCAAGAAGGTAGAAGCACTAAACTCCCCATATTTTCTCACGACCCTGGTATTCTCTTCTTGTTAATATTCATATAAAATTGCAGAGCTGGCACAAGTGTTTCTTAATTATCTGTAGATGAAATTCAAAACGGTAGTAGAAATGTGGCAATATGTAACAATGCATAATAAATGTCACCAGGGACCAGTGCTGTGTTACACTATTACTGCTTAATCGTTGCACAGAACATATGGATATTCATCTACTCCAATTAGTGCTCCCAACCACATCTGTCAGATGGGTACAATCCACTTCAAAGAATATTTCTTTTAATAATTATAGGTGACAAGATGATATTATGTGGCTGATATGATAGTGATAGGTGCAAATCATCACAGAGCATGTTGTAATATAAAGGGGTACAAATGGTATTTTTTTTTACAGCAACAACTGGTTAGAAATTGCTTATTGCTCACATATACTACTCAGCTTTTTAGCCATTAATATGACAAATACTTTTTAATGTACTCTGCTCAGAAGTGGGTGAAATAAGTAGGTAGAAAATACAGACAGAACTTGAGGCGTATTGTTCAGCTGGAAAGAAACATAAGGAAGTCTAACTATTCTTCAGAGGATCTTAAGCATGTGGGATACTCTTTTTCCTGTATGTGGTGCAATATGTTTTGTTACAATCACTTTTACTCATAATGGACCAGATTTAGACTTTAGGCACTATTGACTTACTCACAACTTACTCAAGAGTTGAATTGCAGTGGAGTTAAAATTCATTAGTTGAAAACAGTATTAGAGTTGAGAGATTATACTTCCTAGCACAAGTCTAATAAGAGTGTAACAGTAACACTGGTCAGTATCTGTGTGCAAAATGCAAAAATAAAGTATTCTCCCTGCATGCTAACACTGAAATTCATTTTACCTCCCCTGCAATTCAACATGGTTTTAACCACTCTTGAGTAAGTTGTGAGTAATTGCTATAATTGCTCACAGACAAGTTGTCACTATCTCAGATTTGTTCACAGATGTTCACAGATTAAAACGTGTCTTTCTTCATCCCTATGATCAATAAATAAGGACTGGATTCAAACCACCGCTGGCATTCCAAAGCCAGATCCTGCTGTACCCTCTTATGTTAAGGATAGAAGGTCAGATGATCAAGAGCTGTCCTGGTAATGCAGTGGCAATCTTCCTAAGCTAGTGATGGAAAATGCCCCTGTTTTGTGGAAAGCCTGGATCCAGTCCTATATGCAGTTCTTAATAATAATAAAAGTTTTTAACTTATAATGAATAAGGATACAAATAATATACGGTACATTTCTGTAAAAAGATCACACCTTGTTTGGGATTGCATTCATGGGCAGATTGACCATTGGACATATAGGGAATTTTCCAGGTAGGCCAGTGGCCTTTTGAGGCCACCCAGCAGTCCTCTTTGTATTAACACGGATGTTAACAGCGATGAATAGAATTGTATATAATTCACTATAAATCTTGATTGTATCAGTAGTTTTATTACCTCTTAAAAAAGATTTATAATATACTGTCTATATATAACCTCATTTACATTTTATCATTTATCATCGTAATACACTTATTAATGGTTTCTATTCAATGCTAATCATGCTTTCCTTTTTATACATTAGCCCTGCTATTGTTGATTGCAGACTTATTTCCAGTGTCACGTTAAATTCTCAAGTACATTCTCAAGTATATGACATGGTAACCTCTGAGGCATAGACCATGTGCTGCAATAACTCACTTCACAGTACTCTAGTGGTAAAGGAGATGAGCAAATGACAAACTGTAAACATATTGTGATAAACACTCCATTGTGTTTTTAGCTTTCTCTAGATAATGTTATGGACTAAGAAAATGAGTGCTACTAATACAGTCTACTACAATCTACACTAAGGACGTTGCTAAGAAAATGAGTGCTACAATCTACCGCGGTAATAAGAAATGCAATCACACAGTGCTATAAACAATCATGGGAGTGTTTTAGATATAGCTCAGGTGGTAAGTTTTGCCTGATACAAAAGACATTTCTGTAAAATTATTCTGCATTTCCCCTTCACTCACAAGACAAAAAAATGATAGTAATGTGGTAGTGACAAGCCTGTCTTGTCATCTGCTGACTGACAGAAAGGTTGATGTTATCAGAACATGACAAGATTTCCTGTCTTGCCTGTTTGACACTACATTGTACCCTATCTTTGTAATAAGCGTCAATAGCCATACATTCAACAGCTGAAGGTAGATAAGGTCTGAATTGGAAACATCTTATCTAAATGACTGTTGAATANGTGTATGTTCAACTATTACTTTATAAATAAGTGTATTTCAAATTCTTTACAGAGAGGACTAATCCCACGTCTCATTCAAAAGGTGTGATTGTCTTTTCTGTTCAACCACTCCCAGCTGCGATTTAAGGCAGCAAAACCAAAACCATATCACACAGTTCAGATGTGGATCTCTCTTGTGTATATTCCTGAAAGCCACATATTCATAACACTTAAGCTAAAAACACAAGAACAATCAGTCCATGTTCATACAACAAAGTTTTCCAGTGTTCCCAATAATGAAATTAGACTTAATTTTTAGCAGGTATAGGTACTTCTGCCATTCATCGTTTAACTCCCACGTACTCCTTCCAAGCAGACCAAGCTACCTTCATCCATATATAGAGTCAAAGTGGGATTTTGGCATTCCGTAAGAGGACCTCTCACACGAGCAGATATGGTTCCAGAAGGTTCAACATTCGGACTTTTTACCTTCTCAGATTTGCTCTTGGAAACTTTCCTCCTGAGACAATTAAGCAACATGGCTAAGGCANTTGTATCTATGTACAGGAGATCCCCCACCCAACATGCCTGGGAGACTGGTTCATTAGATTAGACTGGTATATGTTAATAGAAGACCTCCTGGCCTCCTATCCTGAGTGCTACACTGGTTTTGTAGTCACATTGTTCTGTGGATTTCAGACTCGTGACTATTCCAGAACCATGCATATTCAAGCATCCTCCACCATCAATACATAATTTGATCATNACTTTCTCCAACCCTCTAGACCCCATTTTCCAACATAGAGTGACTTATTATTATCCTCCATCCCCAATACCCTTTCTCCTTCCTCATGGTACTTTCAATAATATCATGCATTTAATATATTAAACACACAGGCTAAATCTGGTACAGAAATATATTTTATTTAGGAGTTACCATTGGTAATAACACTGATATCTCTGGAAGTAAACAAGGCCCTTGATAAAACTCGCTTGAGCTGATCCAGACCTGCNCATNCGCTTCAAAAACAAGGATGAGGCACAGGGAAAAGTCAATCTGCGCATGTGCAGAATGGATTAACAAGCAGCCAGATGGGCGCATGGGTTTGAATGAGCGCATATTTAAATAAGAGAATGGGAGTTTCTCTAATTTAAATATGCCGTCTAGCAGGGGATGAGTCCTCCCTCCCGTCCATTGCTTGGCACAGGCCACACAGGAATGAGGGAACATTTTTCTTTATTATACTTAACAGTATAAATATATAATGTATATAATATAACATACTAAATAATTAATATTCAGTAACTGATACAGAATAAACTCCTACAACCCCCAGCATAATTTTACAATTTCAAGTGTAAAATAGAATAATTGTTTAAGATAGTTTTTTCATTAAAATATCATATAAGTATCCATTGTTCACAGATCACACAGTTTTAATTGCAGGCCTATTCCTTCCACAAGCTAGAGGTGTTTGTTCCCATAATTACATTCTAAATTTGGAGTTACCAATTTGCTAAGAAAAAAAAATAAGACCTCAAGGGGCACAGGGAAGCTTTATTACACAATGCACTCCAGTCATATGTATTTAGCTCTCTGACAAATGTAAGCTGCGATTTCTTGTGTTACAAAATGTCCATGATCTTTTCTATACAAATGAGGATGAATAGAAAGTTATAAAGTTATGTCCCCGAAACAACTGAAAACACAATTTTATTTCTAAAATAATTAAAATTTTCCAACAGATCTGAAAGATTAATTGCGATAATAGGGTTCCTCACTCAAAGCACAACATGCTGCACAGCATTAATTGGTTGCTTCAATGTGACATCTTCCCAAAATGCATTGCAGGGGAGGTAAAATGAATGTCAGTGTTTGTATGCAGGGAGAATACTTTATTCTTGCCTTTTGCACACAGATACTGATCATCACATCACCTACAAATTATAAGTCTGAAACAGGCCTTTTTTCATCACATTGTGAGCAGACACATTTTATTTTAGAGAAAGATTTATTTTCTATTTTTAAGACTTTGCACCAGGGGTTGAAGTGTAAATGTAGAAGTGATGGTATGAATATTATATAACATATAGAAAAATAATAGAAGCAGGTTTCCAATTAAATCAGTGGGAGAACTGGTGATATGGCACTTATCATTGATTTCCCTAAGTGCTGTTACACTTAACCCTAAATTTACTAAGCAGGGAGAATGAGAAGTGGGGATGTTGCCCATAGCAACCAATTAGAATCAAACTTACATTCTCCAGTATGTAAAATGAAACAGAGAGCTTGAATGTGATTAGTAGCTATGGGCAACATCCCCAATTTTCAATCTCTCAGCAATCTCTCTGTTGTAAATTTAAGCCTTGACCCTACATTTACAAAGCATGGAGATTGCAGGGAAATTGAAAAGTGGGGATGTTGCCCATGTTGCATCAGATTCAAGCTCACATTCTCCAGTATGTAAAATGAAAATTATTACAGCAGAACAGTACCGCTTTTGGGAGACTGTCCGGCTGTCCCTTCCACCTCCCATAAGGGGACAAACTATATTTTCGTTGATGAAGGTAATATGTTTTACCATTTGCCGAAGTCACAGCACTTAAAAGGGGTGGGGCTTGGACCAGACCGTGGTCGTGGCTTGGGCGGGGGGACTTTTTTTGTCCCGATCTCAGCCCCGGACATGTTAGGAAGTTAGGATTAGCCCATTTCGAGCAAATGCGCACATTTGCTTATACCATATACTGGATATGGAATATTCTGACATGAATCATTCATGGAAACTATTACCAGATTCACTAAGCTGTTTAATTTGCATACATTGCGATGCATACAACATTTTTGCTATATTTAGCATCAATAATCTGTATGATCCTTATGTAAATCTAGTGGAGAGTTTGGAGACTAAAAAACTTTGATTTGCCCTTATTGAGCTCCCTCTCATTTCTAATCCTTTTTGCAGTACTATACATAAACCTGCACCTGTANTTGTTTTAACCCAACTACTTAAAATGGGACTACTAAGTAATTATTCTGGCTTTATGTGCCTTGAAGAAGAAGTTGTAGGGAACCTGACAGTGTCTCAGTTAGCACCAGTGCTCTTTGGTCAGTGGTGTATAAATGGAGCACATGCAACTGTCAATGTTATAGATGTCATTATTTAAGACTGAGTAAATACATTAATGTTGTAGGAATTTTCCTACCAAGGAGATTTTTTTTTGTATGAGGACATTAAATATAAATGAATAAACAGACAATTAGAACACTGCACAAGAGAATTTACAGGAAGTTCATCTGCTCCATTCAACTGAAAATATCCCTAGGACTTGAAATACCAGATGTCTACAGTATTTGTATCAAGTACAAAGTGTTAGCAAGATATAAACAACAGTATAACACATAGAGAATCCACCAAAATTCTCTGTAAATTGTGGGCTAATAATATAACAACATAAAAATCCCCATTCAGGACAAATGCAGAAAAAACTGAAATAAGACTTAGTTGATGAGCTCTGAATGAACAAAACTCATTAGCACTGGGCTGACCTATGCAGTCATTTCAGATCTCATTACGCCATAAAGTACTATTTCTATCCGTTATTACAGCTGTCTGTAGCTATCATGGTAGCCAGCCAGACTGCAGGAAAATATTCCTATTTAATCATTTTTTTTTAATAAGTAAAAAGTCACACAGAGGATCCACATTCATCCAGTACTGTGGTAAAAGTATATGATATATGATTTGTTTTTAGACTGCGAATTATGACTGGACAATGATATCCCCTGTTCACTATTAAATGGCCACTATGTTTAACATTCGCAGACAGGATAATATATGAAAGTAACTGCTTGGAATATTTGCTTTCAAATCTACTTCCATTTAATATACTTTACAAATATCATCCCTGTAACCACTCTTTTATTGGTAAATTATCTTTTATTATGCTTTCATTTGCTTGCTTCTTGTATCACGTATAACACTGCATTGCACCCTCCAGGCTGTTGCATCTATTATATAACTACTAGCAAACTTTGTCAATCTCTTATTAAAACATAATCCAATCCATATGTAGCAATTTTATTTGGCAATGGACAAAAACAACCTTGTCTTTCAATGCCGTTTATCAATAAGATCTTGCTCTTTCCATCTTTACTGTCTCCAGACTAACAAGAGGCATGATTCTCTATCATGGGCACTCAGATTGGCCCTGTTCAGTCCAGGACCTAAATTTACTAAGCAGGGAGTTTGAAAAGTAGGGTTGTAGCTCACAGCACCCAATCACATTCAAGCTCTCAGACTCATTACTGGAGAATGTGATCTTGAATCCGATCTGGTTGCTATGGGCAACATCCTCACTTTTCAATATCCCTGCTTAGTAAATTTAGGCCCATGATCCAATTTACATATGAATCGGCCTAATGTTTTCCCTTCCCCCTTACCAATGCCCAGAATAGTTTGATCTAGCCTGGCAATGCAATCCTGTAGTCCTGTATTTGGTTCCATTCCAAAAAAGTAAACATATTTGTATTGTAGCCAAACTACGAATTGTTTGGAAAGCTATGTAATTAATCCTCCCATCCATCGTTACACACTGTAATCATTAAACTCTTGTATGTTTTATTCATAAAACAAAACAATTGACTCTTATCACAAAATATGGGAACCTGCTATGCATACTTTGGCAGTCATCTACACGGGGCACTATATAACTACCATTCTCTTTCTATTATGTGAGGGTTCTGGCAGTCATTTCAAACTGTTTATGATTTTATATTGTTGTGTCATTCGCCAGATATTAGTCCAATGCTATAACACACAGAATCACACAGATGTGTGCATAGTGATTGGCTTCTGTATTTTAAATGTTCATAATCTAGTGTTATGCCAGAAGGTGATTGTTTATTGTAAACCTTCACTGAGGCTCTAACAGAGCAGCCTGTTTCTATGTACAGATGGTAAAAGATTCAGGACATGTCTTCACTTCCTGTTCCTTTCATCAGACACTCGCTATTTCCTCCAATAGAATTCCCTCCGTTTTTAAGGGAAATTGGCCTTAGTGTTAAACACTGCTGCAGCGTACTAGTGGATGCTATGTGACAGGAGGAAGAATTGGCAGTCTGCAGCATGGCAAAGCGGGATGAATGTTTCTAATCTGCAGATTTGCCATTAAAATGCTGCTTCGCATTTCCTTGGAGAACAGCGCGCTATTTGTTATGAAGATTAAGCTGCAAACACTTTAATTGACAAACAGAGGAATTGACAAACGCCGCATAAAGCTTGTCACCGAGGTCTCGGCCACCCACAACGCTTTGTACGTGCTGGTGTTGTTCACGTACGTTCCAACCACAGCATTTTCCTTTCTGCCGCTGTATCAGTCAGCCCGTATTGTGAGACAAATGAATGCCTTATCTTCAAAAGACATTTGTATTCATTTTTATTTCAGTTTCTGCAAGTATATATTCCTATGATGGATGCAAATTTTATTAGTATTTTTACATTCACATTTATATATTGGTATTTTATATAATAGCACAATACCACAGATTGTATTTTATGTAACAGTTAAAAAAAACTAATAATTAAAGAGATTATAGCTATAGCATGTTACGCAAATTTATTACAGTAAGCAGCATTTAAATATAATTGCAATGCGAGTGACAGTGGGTACACACTTCAAATGCCCAGCTTTATTACACCACATCAAAAGGTCTTTATAATGTTTTTTAAACTTGTATAACTGAGGTGCCTCACAAAGTCTAAGACATAAAGTAAAGGGATATAGTTACGCTGCCTTACTATACGTTTAGCTGGTATTTTCCTCGTAGCACATATCGCTGGCCTATTTCCTGTTGGAAACCACCCATCTCCCTGAAATGACGTCTTGCATTTCCTGTATTCTTCCCATGCTGCATTAAGCACATTGTAAGGACAACGAGAAAATGTTATGTGAAATAAAGCCTTCTCTTGATTTATTCTTCTCATAAAAATACATATTGTGATTCTGGGATTATATCAGTGATTGAAAACATCCATTAACAAAGCACATAATCTGGGTTAGGATTTTTAGGATTTGAGGAAAAATACGGATCGGATCTATGATAGTTTAGCTAATAAAGTAGCATTATTTTNAGGATATAATCTAAAATGAGAACTATGATTATGCTCCATATGAAACCACTAAAGTAGACTAAAATGTATGCCTGGGGGCTAATGCCTGGAGTAAGTAGGGGGATATGATTACAGTATTTAGATATTTAAGCATTTATATTATTTCATCCAGGGCTGAAACATTTATAAAGAAATGTACTGCCTTGACAAGGGCCTAAGACAAAAATGATGGCTTCTTTGCCTAGGCAAAAATTTTGGATGTGTACTGTAATAATATTGGTGAACCCCACATATTCTAATGAGTCCATACTTTAGTAGATGCTTAACACATGCATTTAGGCATTTCAAAGATGTCTATACAGCACAAAACCCTGCTCAGTTTATACAGAGAACTGTGAGTAAAGAAAGCAGGTGTTAATATGAAACATCATTACATTTTATAAGAAGACGTCTTATCAGTAATGATATATAATGTATGTATTTCTGAAGTACAGATAATAGCATGGTGTACATGGTGGCAATAAATCCAAATAATAGAGCAAATCCAGACCTCAGCAAAAGGGCCCTTTTCCACTCAGCTCAATCCAGCCCAGTGAGTGAATCCACATAAGAAACAGAAAATATACTGGCACATTTTAGTTGAAGGTATAAAATATATCCTTTTTATAAGCCAGATTTGAAACATCATATTGTGAGCTTAAGCCATTCCACTACTGCGCTCTGCAACTCAGTAAATGTCAAGGACGACATTGTCTGCGGGTACTGTCACATTACATTATATTTATTATTTATACTATGACAAAGTCATGACAGTGGTCTCATGTGATGCAAGTATCCGCAATAATTATTTACACAGATAGCAATGTTATTCTTGTTAAGCACTTCTAAAGTAGTCATCCCAATTTACGTTGTACATTCAGTTTTCCTTGGCATAATGTCACATGTCAGTACTTGTTCAAATGAGCCTTTCTAGGTTCTCTAGATTCATCTTAAAATCTAATACTGTTAAAATTGCTTATGGTGAATTTACCCATAGTGCTACGTTCTTTAAATGTCTCCTTGTATGTAAGCTGTCATTGGCCTGGCTCCTTTCTCGTTTCCTCTTTAGATCTCATATCTGTCAACCTTGATCATCCTTGTCGTATCTTGCATGATTAATTCACCTCTTCTCCCACAGACCCCACCACATAGAAACACTGCCAGGCATTGCTATTATTGTATACATAAAATGTTTCCAGTCCGTTAAATGTATAAATACACTTTATAAATAAAAACATTTGCTGTGAATCGTGATACAATATTTGCTGCTTTGCTACTGTGTAAATCATAAGCTGGTAAGCTGATCCCAGTAACCTAAGATAAACAATAGAAGTCTACTAAATAAATATGTGAGCTGAATTGACTTTCAAACATGTATTTACAAAAGTAAAACATGGCCATTTAAGAGGTCACTGCACACTGTCATGCTGGAGTGCTCTGGCACTGGTAACTGCAGGCTGGGCGGAAGGTCAGGTATAAAACAGAGCAAACAAGGAACTATTCCATAAGCATCATACATCATTATTCTATCATTTAATTGCTTTACACAATGATTATATCATTATATTAGGATGCATAGGTTAATAGATACTAAAGGAAATTATACTTAGCAATGACTAATAACAGAACTCATTAAATACTATACAAACTACATAAACACAAAAGCAAAAGTGACTGTCATATATCATCGAAGATGTAATAATTAGTTAAATGTCTTACTCAGGTCACAAGACATTTATTTCACATATTATGTAAGCCTGGCTAGATTCCCGGGAGAGAACTTTTCTATGCTTAGAGCTCAATCACATTGTGTTGTTATAAATTTACATAGAAGTGATAGAAAAGACAACTTGAGCTTTCATCTAACCACCCAGAATTCTGCTGTGAGCAAAGCAAGAAATATATATGACTTGCTTCATTTCTCAACATTCCCAAAGACTTCTGCGCTGATGCAATAATACCACCATAAAGGCCTTATAACCAAAACACTAATAGAAATGAATACATTCTTAGTATTAAATAATCAGTTAGTTTAAGCAAACTCAGTTAGATACTGATAATACAACTATTTGATACTACTTCTTAGCACATCCATAATATTCATTATACATAATCTTTGAAATTCCTAACACTTAATTACTATTCAAATAAAAAAAATCCTTATATTCTGCAACTGGATGGGAACTGACGGCACATGCAATCATGCATGTCCCAAACTGCATGCATTAAGGGGCATCAGTGTGCTGGAAAGGTATGCTCCCACAATTGCAACCGATCCAAACCATAAGAAAGTTTATGGTAAAAGGAATGTCCACGTTCAGACCCCTGGATGCTGATACTCTACAACCTATATCAGTCCAATATTATAGTATTACATTGTCTATAAAACACATAGCTTTAAAAATAACATTTGCTAATTGCATTCATAATTTTTATTGCATTTACACAAAACGCAATCCTTTTTACTATACAATACAGTGAAGAACTCTGCACCTGTTTATATAGCTTGGGAAAGCAAACTTATCTGTGAACATGCTGCATAATACTTGGCAGCAAACTGTATGTACACAACTAGCCATACTTGGCTAGGGATCCAGATGTGAACACAACCATTATTTGTGTTTGGTTTTATGGAAGGCGGGATGCATTACACTTTTACATTCAGCTTTGAATCTGTCTATATACCTCGGCAAATTAGTGATTTCCATATACCAAATACATCTTTATAAGAAAAGAAGGACATTTTTGGGTGAGGAATTTAAATGAAAACCACTGTTGCATTCTTATTGTAATATCAACCTACCACCACCATGTTCAATAATAAAGAGACATTAATGACATAGGGCCAGATTCAGCTTTTCACTCTCATGACTGAGTGAAAAGCTGAATCCAGCCCACAGAGCCAGATCCAGACTTAACAACAACAGCAGATTAACGCATGCTGTATATTAAATTGATATGAGTAGCAGCATATTGCCGCGCATTCTATTCAGGCATTATTTTAAAAATTAAACTAAATTTATTTTACTTTGACTGCCAATTTATAATATGAAAACTAAGTAGAGAACCAACAGACACAACATGTTATTGATACTATTTTTAACGTTATAACTAAAATAATTCCGNTTTTTGCAGTTAGTAAAGTATCTTCATCTGAGAATACTTACTTGCAATAAACAATCACAGCAATAAAAGGCATATAGTTATAGCATAGTCTGGAATATATTCATAATTAATGACTACAATAATGAGTCAATGTAGCCTACCATATATGTTCAAGATACTTTACTACTGGGATGCAATTGTTTTTCTCAATCTAGATTTAGTGGGAGAGTGCACAAGGACTGCAGACAGAAGCAATAACGCTTTATGTCCACATTCATCTATTTATGTGAAGTTCCTGCCAGCAAATCAATGCAGGTGCACTTCAACATTAGATGTAAAAGTAGTACATTTACTAAAACCATGGCATGAAGAAATGTTTCTTGGAAGCCGGAGATAGCTGTGCATACTGTTTGTCAGGACTGGCCTGCTAAGTAACCCAAAACCATTTGGCAGTGCAAAAACATTTAAGGAAATTGAAGCTGTCAATAAATATCAAAGACAGGAAGTGATCAACTATAGCCATATTTAACCCTCTACTAGCCAGGCATGTGCATCTATTTACAGAACATATCCTGCATCAGTTTCTCATAAGGGAATATTGGATACAGTAGGAAATTAAGAGAAAACCAGGTGGAAAGTTAAACCTGGGCAAAACCATGTTGAACTGCACAAAATTATACAAAATATTAGCAGTCGATTCAGTTCTGAGCAAAGCAATAAAATGTTGTGTTTTTTGCTCATTAGCATATAAAATATTGCAATTCAATGAATAAAAATACTGCACGATAAACTAGTCATGGCCCATTTTTTTTTCTCGCACTTTTTTCTAGCGCTATGAGGTAGCAGTAGCTTATGCCTCCATAGGAAAATCCTGTTACAGTTCAATTGTAATGTGATTTGCTTATGGAGACATACGCTGCTGCTGCTGCTATGAATGAGTATCGTAGTATAACCATTTCTGTCACTGAAATGGGTAAAGTAGCGTAATCATGTCACATTCCCTCATCACGTAACTCGCTCTGGATGGACGGAGAGGGGGGGGATCACGGTGTTAGGTCACACCCAGGGCGCCCAGAGACCTAGCACCAGCCTTGCTTTTAGATTATTATTAGTAAGTTATGCTATAAGATACTATTGCTGTAATTTTTCCAGCATCTATAAGACTATATTTTATTTTGATATTAGCAACTCTGGATGTCTTTGTATTAATTGTAATGTAAAAGTTGTGTTCATTTTTTATATACATTTGTAAACCCATTAAAAATGTATATATGTATTTAAAAAAAAAAAAAAAAACACCTGAGCTAATGTATTGCAATACACTGCTAGTGATGCAAAAAAATATACTGTATCAGTATACTGTAGTGAATGCAGAGTGTGCATTTTTAAAATATTTTTATTAAATAAAGCAGTTTAATAATATTAGTGTGTACAGCTATGTTATAACTCAGAATAGAAGCATTCATTAAGGAAAATCTCCTCCATTATACACTTACTCCACCGGTCACAGGTCTAATACTGTTACATTTAAGATGCTTAAAATCAAAGCTCATCAGAATCTGTTTGCTCTGTTATGCTAGTAGTAGTAGTAGTAGTAGTAGTAACAGTATTAGTTACTCCATGGTTTATTCCATGGCCCATATTTACAAAACTGTGAGATTGGAAAAGTGGGGATGTTGCCCAGAGCAACCAATTAGAAGCAAGCTCTCAGTTTCATTTTACATACTGGAGAATCTGAGCTCTATATTCAATCTGATCTGTACTCAATACCACAATTTAGTAAATTTAAGCCCATGTGTAAAAAAAATGTCTTAAGTATATTTAGAAAATATTAGTATTATGTTTATTATGATTAGAAAAAAGCTACAGTAAAAGAAAAAAAAGTCTATGTTACATTCACATATAAATGGGTCCATGCATCATTCAGTCAGTTAAATGGTAAACCACAAACGCATAAAACATGACTACGAAGGCAATGTTCACGGTGGTTTGCTAATATATAGTAAGAGGATTTGTTACGTTTCAGGAAAATCACCCACAAACTGCTTTGGGCAACAGAACAGTTAAATATTATTACTACAGCAGTAGTAACATAATAGTAAAACACAAACATAATAGTAATATAATAGTAACACACAAACATAATAGTAACATAACAGTAAAACACAAACATAATAGTAACATAACAGTAAAACACAAACATAATAGTAACATAATAGTAAAGCACAAACATAATAGTAACATAATAGTCAAACAAGTGCAAACTCCAGACTATGTAATGCCTTCCTTTTAGGATAAGCACAGCATTTTGGGCACACCCAAAAAGATTACGAACATATACATTATACAATTACCAAGGCCAGAAACTTTAAAATGTGTATTCGGCTTCACACTTACTTTAACGCCTCACATGTGATTACCAGACATACACAGCCTGAAAAGTCATCATTGGTGTCACTAAAATAAACTTGCATTGTTTCCAGCACTGAATCTGGGGCTAATTTAGTAGTGACAATGGAAATATCTAGTCATATGGTTTGTTTTATCAGTAGCTTGAACACAACCACAACATCAGTGTCTGCAGTGAATATGGAAATGGGGACCTTAGTTTAAAACCCATAAGAAGAATAGGAACAACACAGTAAGTATATTAATGTAAAACGTACACTGTCAGATCAATGGAAAATAAAGTGAATCTTGACGACATTAACAAGACATTATTGAGAAGACTGAAGTTGTACATTCCAGGAGACAAAGAACAAAGAAATAACCATGGGGGGCTAAAGTAATTCAATCAAGTGTAATCACATCTGGCTATGATCATGTGTGCTATATCTAGTATTTTTTCTGACAGATTGTGTGATATTGCTTTGTAGCAAAGTACAATTACACTTCTCACCAAAAACATTATGTGATATTTTCCTTTTGATTCTAAAGTGAAGAAGCAGAACAATACATGTATAGCAGCACTTTAAAGTAATAATAAAGCACAAATAACAATATACCATTGAAACACGCAAGCATGTATAGGCTGATGTTTCAATAGCCGCTCATTTTAAGTATGACCTGTCCAATAACGCTAATGTCAGAACTATGGATAGACTGCACATATTTTTAGCAGTAGGTCTGTGCTACAACTTTGAAACAGTCCCAAGTAAAATAAACCATGCAAAGTATGTTTGTTATTAATAGTTTTAAGTAAATCATTACACCTTTCAGATATAGTAGGCATTAATAATCAAAACACACAACAACATACTACAGTAAAAACTCCTTCCACATGCAAGATAAATGGAGATCCATAAAGACCCAATGCTGTGAGATAATACTATGTATTTTAAATTTCCAGCTCATGTGGGTAATGTCAGTCTGAAAAACTTTTCTAATATGCTCTGCATTTAAACTAGAAGGCACTTCCAGAAGAATAAATGAAAAAAGTAAAATACATCAGTTTGAAATGTCTTACCTTTCTTCCTCTTCTGTACCCCTTATTTTATGTATCATTCAATAAACAAAAATATTGATGTAGCAAAAAATTGAAAGGCAAAAACAGAAGGATTTATCTTCTATAAAGTTGTATAAGGAAATACAAGACAGTCTTTTGCTGCATGTACTATATATTCTATTAAGATGTANTATATATATTCATTAAGATGAATATATAAATATATTTTGTATGTCCCCCAGGCATATATTATGTTAACCATTTAGACCACTGGATAATTGTCTCGCCACTTTCTAACCCAAACCTTCTATGCTACCCTACATGCGGCCTTACCCTAAACTTCCCCTTCTCCGATGTTGCTGTGTGCAGCTGTAGGAGTTGTCGGCGTAATGAATGGTCGCCGCATGCTTTCTGCATNCTACTCCATTCATACAAACCATCTTCTATTTATGAGTATTTCGAAATGTTTTAGACAACATTTAGGTGTCCGCTCTATTTCCCATTTAAAAGGTATAAGAAGGCAGAGCCTGGGGTGGTCACAGAACAACCCTGGCAACAATTGTCCTTATTCAATGAAAGATGAAACAAAAACGCTGGTATAGAGAGTGCTAAGGCAGCACATACATTTTGTTACCAAACCAAGCTGACCATAGATTTCAGGTAATCTTACAATGAAAGTAAAAGTACATAGCAGCTTGTGCCCAATCTGAGTTTACTTGATTAACCCCACTCACATTACCACTACCATCAGATACTAAAACANTTGGGTATGTAAGAGAAATCTTCTTTTGCACAGTTTACAGCCTACATATTCTAAACTGCTGTCAAAAATACTTTCTAAGGTATTTCTGCCTCTCAAAAAACCCTAGACATGAGTACTAAACCTAAATCTTAACAAGCCACCTGTCCTTCTGTAGACATTTCAGATGACATACCAAAACCAACACTGAAGGCATTCCTGTACTACTCTGCATCATTGCAGTAAATAACCTGCTGTAATAAAACTCCAAAGTTCTTTAAAACAAAGTGTATCACGTCAGCAGTGAAATCCACACCTATCACTGCCGCTGCCTATTTGTAGGCTCTGTCGTAATCAGGAGAGCTTTGTCCAAATTGGGAGAGCAGTCCCGATCCCTCTGCCACATATGCTGAGAGGCATATAACTGCAGTAGAAAAGCATAGGGCGTCATTTATGGTGGTATCAAAATCATCAGTATTCAACTGTCTTCTCTATTGGAAGATTTATGTGTGTGGGACATCCATTGAAGAGTCAAGTGACCAGACCAATGTTCATCTATAATACACCTTATATAAGCACTTAAGATAACTATAAGCAGTTGAGAAGTCTTCAGTCAAAGCAAAATTAGCTAACATCTGAAGTGTGCCCCAGTACATCTGCCCGACTTCCACACTCTGGGCCAGAATCAGATCTTTAGACACTAATNACTTATGCTGCCCATAAACAGTACGATTTATCACAAGTAACAAATCGTGGCCGAGGATTGTGCAATATTTCGCTGAAACCGGATGCAATGATCGTTCGCCAAACATGCCCATGGACACTACGATAATTGTAGTAAAAACGTGAAAAAAGGGAACACCCACCTATCTGTCGTCAGAAACATCGTACATGTGACTCTGTGTTACATTACCACAGTAGTCAAACGTCGTATCGTATATCGCAGTTCATCGCGTTTGTTGATCTTGAGGGCAAATAAACAGTACGATTACAAGGTACGACACGATTTTAAATTGTGCACACCCTAAGATAAAATAGTCGCCTGATCTTACTGAGCTTACGATTTTTAACGGATAAAAAAAATCATTACCAAAAAAATTAAGATTTATCGTAAGATAATGATTTTTCTCCCAATTGGCACGATAAATCGTACTGTCTATGGGCAGCATTACTCAAGAGTGGGTAAAACAATGTTGAATTGCAGGGGGGGTATAATGAATGTCAGTGTTTGCATGCAGGAGAATACTTTATTTTTGTATTTTGCACACAGATACTGACCAGCGTTACTGTTACACTGTTATTAGACCTGTGCTAGGAAACATCATCTCTAAACTATAATACTGATTGCAATTAATGAAATTTACCTCCCTGCAATTGAACTTGGTTTTNCCCACTCTTAAGTCAATAGTGTCTAAAGATCCGAATCTGCTCCTCTGAGCACAGTCCGGCATTAGACAAGAAGCAGGATCTGGTCCCAAAACTCAATGTATGCACCCAAACAAGCCATGTCTCTTTTTTTATTAACACCTACCCCAGGTTTTAACCTATAATGTAAAATCTACAAATATGTTGTAACTGAAAAAGCATGTTTCAATGACACTACAAATCAAACACTATGTAGACCATAACTCATTTTCATGCACAGCATTTCNAAAAATATTAGTTTTATACACCTTTCACAAGTAGCCATTATGTGCAAATCACTATCATATTTTCTTCATGGTTAATTTTATGTGTAGAGCATACTGTCTTACATCATAAATGACATCTCATTACTGTGCATAAAACCCTGGAATGTGTGTTATAACATAGAGAAAATGACTGCTGGCTATTTTAAGAAGGTATGGTGCATTGAAGCAAAAAATATATAACACATAACACTGAATAGATCCTATGAATGAAATCGTTTTTCTCTATAAATAAAGGTGATGTCTGTGTGATTNCTGAATTTAGAAAAAACAACGGAACCAGAATTGCAGTAATTAAAGGTGTTTAAATCATATTATTACAATTACTGAGTAGAAAAAAAACTCCAAACGATGTTATGGCTGTTCTTGTGGGACCTGATCCAGAGTTTNACAACAGAGGATAATGCACAGATTTGACATTTAAAATTCCTGCAACATCTCCAAAATGTCAACAGCACCAAATCTTGTGAGATTGTTTAGAACATTGCAAATAGATGTGTGTAGGCCAGGGGTAAGCAAAGCGTGGCNCTCCAGGTCTTGTCACACTAAATGTCCCATCATGCTTTGTCAGGTATCAATTATANCTATGCAGATAAAGCATTGTGAGACCAGGAGAGTCACAGTTACCTACCCCTGTTATAGGTAGAAAGGCACAGAGGTCTAATGCGGCAGCCTTTGTGCACTTAAGGTAAAAACTATCTTATCTCATGTTAAATTAGTTTTAATTGCAGTTGTCCATGTACTGTTTCATTTTTATNATTTTCTCTTTTTTATATTAAAACAATCTAAGCATAAAACAATTGAAAAAAAAATTCCAAGCAAATGTGTGTCAATACTCTCAGATATTTAGGGTAAAATTAGTGATAAACATAGTGAATAACAGTGTCATTTATTATATTCATTTAATTTAATATAGGACTGTGTTTTCTTACTAACAGGGCCATATAATAAATGAAACTCTTTTCCATCCTAAACCTAGACCACCTTGAGCTGGTGGAAGCGCAGGTAATCCAGGTAATGTGTGCCATAGTAGTATTAAACCACTCACTTTCATTGGAAGAACCTCTTCAACTATTCTAGTGCATAGCACATGGAGGCAAACATACTTTGCTTCAGTCATTCTGTGCATGAGTCTGCTGTGCATTATGTGCAATGCTAAAACATGTCTCACATATACATGGGGACAGTGTGGAGATGTAAAGATAGACATCCCTTGCGTGTAGTCCTTTCTCGTCCTCTCGTCCGGTTTGGATCATGCAGGATCTGGCATCAAATCTCTGCTGCATCTACGGATGGTTTGGTTATGCTTCTTTAACACATAATATAAACAAATTTTAATGAATTGTATATAAAAAAATAAAAGGAGCAGCATTATACATCTCAGCTTATTTCCCTATACAGATCCACTGTGCTGCTTCAAAAACTATTGTCGGAATCCTATATAGGGCTCATGCATTTTCAATCCAGGTTCGCGCTTCCTCCTTGCAAAAAACTCTGAGTCAGCCCGCTTGGAGAAAGGAAAGACAGATACAAGTGTAGACCTGAGCAAATGAATTATAAATCTTAAGCATGATGGGAAAATACTTTTCCCACGAACACATTATATTTGGGTTTGATCCAGATGTAGGATTTTTCAGATTAAACGTGCCTTCTTAGTTCAACACGATTTTTCTCAGGGCCTAAACTGCAGGATTAGAAAATTGGGGATGTTGTCCATNGCAACCAATCAGATTCAATCTCTACACTTGGACCTGTTTTGCCTTTTCTCCACATTCTGGATCAGCCACTGGATGTATATAGAAGTTACCACCTGCTGTTATTATGGGAGATGGTTTTTTCCTACATTCTTCGGCATCAGCGGTTACAATTTACTATGGGATCAAGTCAAGTACCACCATTTCCTGCAAAACCTGCTATTTTATCATATCATTGNATCATGCATAGGAAACAAAATGCATTACTATGAACACTTGCTGTATATTAGTCAAAAAGTGAATTTAGAGATTATTTGACTGTAGTCATATGAATAATTCATCATATAAAGTGTCCAAGTGTCATGTAAAGTGCAAAAATGTGTTCAATGTAGTAAATGGAGAGAACAGCTATACAGGTACACACTGCCTGAGAATGTGGTTCAGACAGACANACATTTGCAGAAAATAGTTTCCCAGCTATTAAGAACAAAGTGCCCACATCCTCCCCTTTAACACATTCAAATGCAAGAAACATATCTATAACCACCATGCAACACACATAAGAAAAGAAACTAAAACAAAGTAAAAGGTGCAAACACAGTTCCTCACACCTAGTTTAAAGCAAAGGGGTCNGCCATAAGCAATTGGACCCCCAGTGCGCTCCAGGTTCTGTAATAGAGATGTTGGGGTTATTCTGCATAATATAGAAGTANATATTGTGTAAGTGGGAGAGAGGGTGCTGAAAACAAAAACAGAGGTACTGAAAATAGNTGACTTTTGGTTTCNCCCTTTNGGGAAACTAAAAAGACAGCAGCATGGGTGGGGAAAAGAGNGTGATTTATGCAAAGCCCTGCTGCGAATGGTAAGTCTTCTGTTTACTATGGATGATGCCAAGCCCTATCCATTCATCGTAACAATCTGGGCCGAGGCCGTGATTTACATTGAAAATCACCTCCTCAGCCCAGGTCCCGGAAGATTTGCCTACTCTCTGGAATAATGAAATCTGGGAGTCTCCTGGACATCCAGGTGGAATTGGCAACCCNGGAGTTACTTTGTGAGCAATGTGACATGTATAGAAAGCAAGAAGATCAAGCTACAGTAGAA
>JABWIB010001061.1:0-10134 GCA_016617825.1 Platyplectrum ornatum
AAAAACAGCACAAATAAGAAAAAGAAAAAAGAAAAGCAACTGGGTAATGGGGTACAATGTATAAGTCACTATATCAAAAATATGGGAGCCAGGACTTCAAAAACTTATTTCAAACATTATTCCATCCGCTAATGCTTGCTAATATTCTCATATTGCTCCCGATGGTATATGATTAATCCAATATGATGTCCATAGTCGACAGCTGTTTCAGTGGATTTCACGCTCCCCGTGTCCACCGTCCTCAGGACTACACCATATCCGCTACCTGTATATGTATATGTACGAAAACTTCTCTTTTTTTACCAATGGGCCACTGCTGTGGGCTTGCCCCCCGGGCCAAATTTTGCCAGCCTGCCCCTGACGGCGTGGGTTGAATATAAGGAGGAGAGAAGCCAATAGGAGGCCGCCAGACAGGCGAGCCTCCAGGATGACGCGGCCAGAAGGGGACTGCGGCCGCCAGAATCAGGGACGCGATCGTAGCACAGGAAGTGCTCGATCACGTCTGGTATCCCTGGCAACCGGCCGGCTAAGAAAGAACGCGGCCACGATCCCTGACACAAAGGCAGCTGAAAAGTGTTTTTTTTATTCCTATTTTTTTTTTTTGCAGATTGTATTATTTTCTAATACCACCATGAGAACGATATCACTCTTGTGGATGGCCCTAAGGAAAGTCACCCCGTTTGTCAGTGCCAAATTTCCACGAGAACGATATAATTCTTATGGTGGATACTGTAACATAAAAAAATAAATATACCTACATTACAGATGTCTTCGCTGGGAACCAGAGTGGTGGCCAGCTCCTTCTTCCGATGTGCCGGTTTCTTGTACGGAGAGGACGCTGTATATGCATGATGGCGTCACGTATATAAAGCATCCTCTCTGGCTGCACTGGACACGCTGAAGCATCGGAAGAAAGAGCTGGGCACAGCTCCGGTGAAGAAGGGTTCAATATTGGTGTGTTTGTGGGCATTTCAGATAATCATGAACAATTTTTCTATTATATGTTTCACTCCGCTTTTTCAACGGACGATAAACCAGCAGAAAAATTGTGTGCTTTCTCTTTTTGTCAGACAATAATTGCTGTGTTCAGCAGATAATTGACATTTCGCCAAGGGAAATATTGTTCAATTTGTCTAGAAAATGATGCAGTTATGATAATTGTTCTAGTGTGTGGCCAGCTTAGATCCACTGGAAACATATATTTTTAAATTTATATGAATTTGTATATGGAAAATGAAAACCTTTGTTTGAATGTGGGCTGATTAAATTTCCTTGCTAAATGAGAGGTTCTCACACCAAGGGGTATATTTACTAAGTGGTGAGATTGCAGTGGGATTGGAAACTGGGGATGTTGCCCATAGCAACCAGTTAGATTCCAGCTCTCAGTTTCATTTTACACACTGGAGAATGTAAACTCGAATCTGATTGGTTGCCATGGGCAACATCCCCACTTCTCAAGCTCACTGCAATCTCGCCGCTTAGTAAATATACCCCCAAGAATGTAATAAACACCATGGAGATTACAAAGCCATTACTTTCCAGAAGGTTTTTCATCCAAGATTGGGTACTGTACCACTGTACTATTCTACTTTCATTTGTATTTTGTAACAGGAGTAATTACAGCAGACACATTTATATTCAAACCTTATTTACGTGTTGTAACGTAAGACTTGGTCACAACCTCATTAATGTATTCTGTATTTACATTTGCATCTTTATCATCCTAAAATAACACATGCCAGAGAGACACATTTTCATAGTGCTTATGTACTGCTATGAAGCGGAACAGCTCCAATGCTTTACATAAACATTTGCATCCTTCAGTGAAATATAGACTTCATACCGGTAACTCCATAACCGATAACCTGTATTACCTTTCATCTAGACGGAACACTTCTCCTCTTGGCCTTGAAGCCATGAATAGTTCTCTGGAGGTAGATCGGCAGAACCTGGGTTTCACTGTTGCCACAGGAATGACCTGTATTACCGGACTAATAATAAATATATTTATTGTGGCTGTGACTATCTCTGACAGGAAGAAACAAAGGCCGGTAGCGGCCACTGACAAACTTCTTACGTCCTTTGCGATATCAAACATTCTCTATCAGTCTTCTTGCCTGCTGGACATCATTTGTCATACTGTTTTTGTTAAAGTGTCTACTTTATACATCATAATTGTTGATTTTGTTCAGTACGTCTTCTTCTATGTCAGTGTCTGGATGGCGACTCTTATGTCTATTGTCTTGTGCTTGAAAATCTCCAACTTCCGCAACTTCTATTTTCTGTGGTTGAGGACTATTATATTGCAAAGGATAATTTATGTCATTTCTTCTTCTGTGGCCGTAACCGTTTGTTACATGGCAATTAATTTTTGTTTCGCTAACCTCAACAGTTTTAATAATTCAACAAACACAGAGCCTGGCAGTGAGTTATACGCTATTCAAGAGTATATATTTTTTTTGTGGAATATTGTGATTTTTCTTATGTTCTATATGCCAGCCACACTTCTTATTTTCTACCTATGCCATCACACAGAAAAGATGAGACGAGAGAAGAGTGCTATAGGACAACTGCTTCCCTATTATAAGACAATAAAATATGTAACTTTTTCAATTTTCTGTTACGGTTCTTATTTTCTCGTTACAATAACGTATTTGCTTAATGAGGAAATGATAGATTCTGTTGTATTTAGTTTCATTTCAAATGTTTTTCCAACCGTACAATCAATTTACGTTGTCTATGTAACTACCAAACTCAATAATCGGGTCTCGGGTATGATCCAACAGGGAAGACAACTTTTATTCAATACAAACCTTTTCCAACCCAACTCCAGAGGCTTGGTGGAGACAATCAGTCATCTGTTTAAGTAAAGTCTTTCCAACTAGTAGATTGGTGAGATTTGAATTGATGTATTGATTAGTCAGCTAACAGAACTCATTCAATTTTTTTTTCAATATAATTTTATAGCGTACAGTTTAAATGATGGTTAGAATTGTTGAAACAACACTCATTTTTACTTTATAAAACATTAATAAGCATTAGTTAAAATGGATTGCATAATTTTTAATATTCACAAATCAATCTGGATTGTCACAATCTGACTGGGAAAATATGTAATATTTGCAATGCAGCTGGTTATATTGGCAGTTTGCAGACCTCATACTGTTCACTATCTACTGATTTAATAAATTTGTTTCTCCTTTATTTGATATCTCTCACCTTTTGCTGGAATGAATGAGACACATAAATTCCGTAGGTACTCGATATTTGATAACATCACAATTGCAGACAGTTATGAACACACCCCAGGACACATGATGACATCCACAGACACAAAGGGGGGTATTTACTAAGGGTCGAATTGAGGTTTTCGATTTCTGTCCTCGAATTTTGGTCCGAATTCGCCGTCTTCGTATTTACTAAGGCCCGACTGACCCAAAATATACATACTGGTATTGGTCCTGAACAAAAAAAATATGACAATCAAATGTGCGTACAGTAAAGTGTTGTTACTGCCTGTGACAAGAATGGGACAGGCTGCCTTGAAAAGTCATTCATGAAACTTCGATTTGACAAGTGTAAAATAGTGACGTCAGGCTGAATTCGAGGCACGAATTGACTAAATCGAGGGTCCGAAGGCATAATTCGACGCAAATTCAGCGCGCCCAGAAATCGGACCAAATCGCGTTCAAATTTATTCGACCATCCAAAATCGAAGCTTCGTGAATACGATAAATCGCGCCCCGGATTGAATTCAAAATCGAATCGAATTGGTCCGATTTGTATTCGCGCTGACAATTCGCGGCTTAGTAAATACCCCCCAAAGACAGAAGACAGACACTAACAGTCACTTGATCAGTCTCCCACCTTTGTGTTTGCATCGGAATCATGGACAGGGTCATGTTGCAGTGGCTATAAGGAACAGTTCATTACATGTTGTATTCATGAATGTAACTCTGGACCATTTTCAATTATTGTTCTTTATGTCTTAAACTTTTTCATTCTCTTTTATAACTTTTATAATCTATATGTTTTGCAGTTAACTGCAATAATGTGTAATGTTTTGCTGTCTTTGCCTGTCTGGAGGATACATTGAGGTATTGTGTTTTTATTTTTATAACGTCATTAGTAACATTCTGTCATTTTATTTAAATTAAAGGAATCAAATTGGACAATCATTTAATTTCAGCTTTGACATCACAGTGTATTCCACCAACACTACACTAATATTAATGTTTTTTGTACATTTAAGCAACATTAGCCCACAAACTGTTAAATCATTGTAATAGCTTCAGTTCTCTGTTGGAAATGTCAAAAAGAAAACCATCTTAGCATATGGGTGTAGTGTGATTTCAAAATGAAAAAACACTCTTCTAGGTTTCAAACCTCTGAAAATTGCAGGGCCATGGACCACAGCCTGTACAATCTGCAAAGTTTTGACCTGGAATTCAGTCAACACTGTAGTAATGCAGCATCAGATCGGCTTTTTAGAGAAAGCACTTATTTTTAGAGACCCGACTAGAGAGACCAGGGTTTCCATTCATACCGGCAAAAAACCAAGGCTATCATGAAACCAAGCTATTTCATGAAAACCCCGGCTTTTTGCTGGTAATATAAATGGGGTATAAATGGGGTATTAGAAGCATCATTATCCAGATAATCCAAGGTAATGGCACATTAAGAAGTCAAATAATACAGAAATTTATACTTGTGTCTAGCAATAAAGAATAACATACATGATAGTAAATCTTATGAATCTAGTGAGTAACAGACTTAAAATGTGGATACATAGGATTTTCTACTGTGATAATGGAATAATAATGGAAATCTTTTGGAAGCATTCCCCATCCTCATCACTGATTAACCCAAGATTGGCTGAGAAGAAGTCCAGATGTAAGTGTAGGAAATGGCCCTTCATGTTACACCCCATGGTCTTGTAAGATGTAAGAGATTGTCCACCAGCTCTTTGAACTTGTCTGTCTTATGGTTCCCCAAGACGTTCTTGCAGCTGCTCAGAGAGCCTCCCATGCAGCTTTTTCAGCAGCTCTCAACATTTTATTTGAGAACCCTAAAGATTATTTCTGAGCTTTTCCTGACTGAGCCTCAGGAAAGTGTGAGCCAGATGGTGAGGTGTGAAAAGAGTGTAAACTAGAGGTAGAGATGTAAACGGAGTGTGAACTGGAGGTAGAGATGTGAATGGAATGTAAACTGGAGGTAGAGATGACAATGGAGTGTGTACTGTAGGTAAAGATGTGAATGGACTGCGTGAACTGGATGGTGAGGTGTCAATGGAGGGTGTGTTGGAGGTAGAGATGTGAATGGACTGTGATCTGGAGTGAAAGGTGTGAATGTGGTGTGGGCTAGAAGGAGTGAGCAGTTAGCAGTTAGTTGTGAGTGGTTTCACTTTTTATTTTAGTGTTTTATAGTTAATAGTATTTTATATTTAATCTCTATTTTTTCATCTATCTAGTGAAAACAAATGATTAAAAATGATATGTTAATCAGTTGGCATTGCACTCTAATTTGCTGCTAGTTTGGATTTGACCTTAATTGCCTGACGAAATGTAAATGTTATATATAAATATTAAATGCAAATTCAGAAATTTCCATCTAAATAAATAGCCGAGCTTTGTGCCTGACCACAATATGCTTTAAATTAGAACAATATGAAAATCAGACTTATTTGCAAACCACTTCTCATAGGGATCCTCAGATGAATCTCAACCCAAGGAACAGAGCCTGGCATATATTTATTTATTTTTAAAAACAATGTGATGCTACTTTTATATCAGCTTTTATTTGAATAAGGCTTTCAGTTAGATTTAGACTTAGACTAAGACTTAGCTCACATGCAGTTCAATAGTAATTCAATAAGGTCTCAGTGTCTGCCACTCAGTTTTTTCATAGTAAATGAATTCTGTTCTCAGGAATAATCTATTCAATAATGCTTTGCTAAGTATCACATATGCAAATTTTTAAGTCCAGTATGTTATTTGTGTTCCTTATATGAAATTAAAGAGCCATGGTCACGCCACAGTAAAAAAATTGCAGAGTCTATTATTTATTCTTCCCAGAACTATGACGGTTCTCAATGGGGGAAGGAATGCATTGCATAACATCGACCTTATTGAGAACTGCTATAATCATATCTTCAAGAGCCATCAGTGAAATTCATTTTATACCATGCCTGCATATCAGTACTCATTGTCACATTACTTGTGTGATTAAGCTGTTATTGTTATAAGTTTCCACTTACTATATATATATATATATATATANATATATATATATATATATATATATATATATATGTNTATATGTAAAACACAAAAAAATTAATAAAGGAACGGTATATTTGCTGATGTTACAAAACTGACATAGGGCCAGATTCAGATTTACATTCTCATGGGCAAAACCATGTTGAATTGCGGGGGAGTTAAATTGAATAAATTGCAATCAGTATTACAGGTGAGAGATGATGTTTCTAGCACAAGTCTAATAACAGTGTAACAGTAACGCTGGTCATTATCTGTGTGCAACATGCAACAATAAAGTATTCTCCCTGCATGCACACACTGACATTCATTTTACCTCCCCTTGCAATTCATCAGGGTTTTGCCCATAAGAGTGTAAGGCATGAGAGTGTAAGTCATAGACTTTTTGGGTAGTGCTGTATATAAATAGTTGCCAGATACTAAGCTCTGTAGGTTTCTGGAATCCGTAAAAGATACAATGTAACAAAATCATTACACTTGAAGGTACAATTAATTTCAATGTCCCTGGACGTTTCTTAAGTAAAAAGTCTCAATTGAAATAATGACGTGGTGTTTTAAAACATATGGGTCAGTAGATAGCAAAACTTTGCACTCACAGTTCTGCATTAGTTAACCAAGAAAAATTTCCTCGGCGGGCCTTTCAAGTATAGCTGAAGGTGCTAGTCTCCCGTCTTGTTTTCTTGATGCTGCACAATCCACGCCCACGGCTGAACCCCCATCACACTCTGGCCCAGTCCTCTGGTATTGAAAGTCCTATACTTTGCAAGGTTTGCTTAGGAAATCGTGATGGTGAAAGTTGTATGGTAAACACAAAAACTACATCCTAGTGTAACATTGTTTATTACAGTCACCGCTTCCCAGGTAAAACAAGTATACTCACATATTAAAAGATGATAAAGCACATAGAAATAAAATACACAGCAGTACAATTGTGTCCTCCAGTGTTAACTAAAATATCTGCCCTGACATGTATGTGTTAAGGCCACAGACATATGACATAAGTGTAAATGGGACATTCTGTATTTTGCCCTTAACAACGACTGTCAAAAATAATTACATTTACATTATTATATTTATGTGCCATACTTATGATCATGCAGTGATTATTATGGACACATGTCCCCAGCGGTACCATAAATTACAGGAAGATGCATAATACTCACACTGCAAATGGGTTATGTCAGTGTAACATAATTAAAATGACATAAAATTTTCATAGAGAAATTGCACAAAATGCAGGACACTATAGTCCAGGATCAGCGCAAGCATCATAAAATATTAGATAGGTACCTAAGGATACAAATGTGTCAGGCTGCTTTTTTTGGCAACAGAATAAGAATTAGAGCAAATTGCGATGAAGGTGGCGTAACAGATTTAAGAACACCAAAGGTACATTCTATCACACATTTAGTGGACCGGTGTGACTCATTGTATTGGTGGTGTGCGGAAGTCTCAGGGTGCAACAGTTGACATTTCATTAGCCACGAGCAAAACCCATATCCAGGGTCACCTGTTGGTACAATTATCAAACAATTATCTTCACACAAAGCATCAAACAAGGAATACATTTAAGTTTGTAACACATATCCTTACCCAAAAGCCAACCTTTACGCACATGATTTTGCTCCTAAAGTTCAAACAGTCCAGAGGGCGCCAGGATATAGGCATTGTGGCATGAGCCAGGAAAGCTGGCATATAAACTCATGATTCGTAGGCTTGCATCACAGACCACCTGGACTTTGAGGGAATGGTAACCATGCCAATTGACATAGTTCGTCCCCGTGTCCCTGGGTGCTCTCAGTGCTACATGAGTGCAGTCTATGGCTCCCAGGACAGATGGAAATCCTGAGAGCGCATAGAATCCCTGCTTCAGCTCATGCCATGCTGCTTCATGGCTGGGGAAACAGACATGTCTGCATATAATTTTAGCCAGAGCACTTAACACCTGGGATAAGTGTCTGGAAAACTATGCCTGTGATATTCCAAGCACACACCCTGACACGAACTGGAAGGACCAAGTCGCCAGAAAATGAATGGAACACGTTAATTTCAGCAACCCAGGAACTGCATGACAACGAGCACTCTCTGGCTCTAAATAATCTCTCACCTGATCATATAAGTTCAGAAGTGTGGCACGGTTAATATGAAATAATCTCACCACCTCCGGTCAGGGAGCCCTGGTCCTTATGCTCCATAAAAACACGCAACAGGCGTGGAATCCTGTGCACAGTTTGGACCTGGGGCTGGTCATGCTGTTGGGCCTCCTCTCATACCCCTGACCTGTGCCTAAGAGCATGGGCCAAGGCTATGCTCATTGATTCTGCCGCTTCCATGCTACCAATCACATATCCAAGTGTTAGCATGAAAATGGAGCCTTTATATAGTGTCCGTAATTACCAATCATTGCTATGGCTAGTGAGAGGGCTCAAAGCTAGTGCCGATTTTTGGAAATCAACATGGCAAATTCTTGGCGAATAACGAATTCAACATTTAGTTAATTTGACATCTGTATGCTTACTATGGTAAAATGTGACGCAGCGATGGGGATTTCAATTCGACAGCAGAACAAGCAAATTAGCATCAAATCGATGGTTAATGAATCCTCTAAAGGACAATTCAACACTGAAATAACGTCTACTTGGTGAGTTCATCAATTCGACGTTTATTGAATTCCCCCCTAAGTCTCTACTACTGTCATTGTCCAAACTAAAGGAATCAGTCATTATGAAATATGGGTTAATATTGTCTGTATTAATATGTAAAATTAACAGGGAGAAAATACCTATTTTATTGTATATTCATGTAGATGGTCATTCTGGTACAAAGTTTAGACGCTATGCGTTGCTAAAAACATTTCCAGTGCAATGATAACTATGATATCTAAATCAAATGGGAATGCAAAAAGTTATGTATGAAGATGATTTATGAACAAAACTCTATAATATAAGAAGGTGTGCCCTATTCATCCATATTCCAGGACATTGAATCAGCAGGGGGTACAGGAAACCTCAAATCTTATTCAGCATGCTATGGACCATTCTGCTTAGACTGTTTACATATGGACAAAGGACACTGAAACTCTCCCACCTTCTATTCATAACCTACAGTAAGAACGGTGAGAAGCATGGTGTTCAAATGGACTATGGAATTAATCACACCCGCCTTTTTGTATTTCACCTAAAACATTGGAAAACATTGATCTGCAAATGGACAATGGAATTCACCAACTTCCATTGAAACCTCACACACTGTTCTGATTTACAAATACAAACAAATGTCCTGTGTTGGGGACAGAAAGTCTGCATTTTAATTAAGGAACTTGATTCCAGTATTCAGTGGGAGATGGCACCACAGACCTGGGGATATATGTCCTATTTTTCCCTGGGTATAAGAATGGCTTAATGTTCACCTTAGGGGTATATTTACTAAGCAGGGAAATTGCAGTGAAATTCGAATTTGGGGAAGTTGCCCATGGCAACCAATCAGATTTGAGCTCTCAGTTTCATTTTACACTCTGGAAAATGTGAACTCAAATCTGATTGGTTGCCATGGGCAACTTCCCCAAATTCGAATTTCACTGCAATCTCCCTGCTTAGTAAATATACCCCTTAGAGTCAGTTAAATCAGGAAGACCACTGGACTGTGGATTTCACCTAACATCATGACCCTGGATGCTGGTACATGCAAGTATTATGTGTCTATAGACTCAACTGTGTCTCTCTATATGCCTAAGTCTCTTCTGGTTAATAGGTTATGGCTCTATCTGTACACTGGGATCAGGGAACTAGAATTTTGGGGCCCCATATCAAAATTTAAATGGGGCCCCCAACTCAGTGCTCTGTAATGTATTTATTAGTAA
>JABWIB010001061.1:10678-33767 GCA_016617825.1 Platyplectrum ornatum
TATATCCATATGTCCATTAAGACACTTTTCTATATAATAGTCTATCTCTGGACAGTTCATGACTCACTGTTCTGCTGGTCACGTTTGTGACTTGTAGTCTTTCTATTGACAGTTCGTTGTCAGCAGCCTCCCAGCGTGGGTATCAGGGCGTGCACTCCCCGATCCCGCCTTTGAGAGCAATATTAGACAGGTTTTTCCTTCCACCTGGCCTAGTTTTTCCTCGGACCGGCACCTTTGTCGAGATCTCTGCCGTGCTTCAACCAACACGTTACTCCCCGTTCAACGTGGGGCTTCGTCAGGGTCTGTGTTTACGTTAGTCCAAGGTAGGCAGTACTGCTATGCTGTGAAACTTTTCTAGTTTCCTGTCTGTGCTTATTGGCTGGGCGCGTTCCTGCGGGCGTCTGTGCTGATTGGACAGGCGTGTTCACATGGGTCCCGGCCCTCTCTTTTCCAAACCTGTATATGAATTAGGCAGGCGTGTTTCCATGGGTACCGGCCGCTTCCTCTCTTGATTGGATATCCGACACTTCCTTCTCTTTATTCGGCTGGTGGGCGTGCAAAGCAGGGAAAAGGAAACTAAAAATGACAGAAAAAGAGGAAAAAGAGGAGGCATTAAGAATGGGAGCCAAGCCAAAATACCAAAAGTAATGGAACCATGTGAAGTAACTGATCAAGGAATTTTTAATATAAGTGAAAGATCACTAACAAAGTTAGAACTAAGGGCTGGATTCAGCTTTTCACTCTCATGACTTACACTCATGACTTACACTTTCATGGGTAAAACCATGTTGAATTGCAGGGGAGATATAATGAATGTTAGTGTTTGCATGCAGGGAGAATACTTTATTTTTGCAATTTGCACACAGATACTGACCAGCGTTACTGTTACACTGTTATTAGACTTGGGCTGGAAACATCAGCTGTCACCTGTTATGCTGATTGCAACTAATTAAATTTACCTCCCCTGCAACATGGTTTTGCCCATGAGAGAAGCCATGAGAGTGAAAAGCTAAGTGTTTTAAAGAAAGGCTTAAAGTTTGCCCCAAGTAAACAACTCGATAAATTTGAAACTTTTCTTGATCTGCAGAAATTTATTAGAAAGATCACTTTGAAGAAATACTTCTTGAAGAAAGAAAAGGAACAGGCTTTGTCAAACCAAACAATGAAAAAGGAAAAGGAAAATAAGAGCACTATAGACAAAGTAAAAGAAAGAGAATGTGAGAAGAATTTTGAACATACAAAATTAAAAAGGAAATCAAAATTCTATCCGCAACTCACAAAAGGTCCATATTTGGAAACATTCCAGAGACTTATAACAGAAGATCTACAAAAAATGAAAACCAAAATAAGAAAACATAACATAAGAATAAAGGAGAGGAGAGCAATGAAAGATCTCAAAGAGAATGAAGAAATAACAATTAAAGCTGCGGACAAGGGAGGAGGTACGGTAGTCATGAACACCGATAGCTATGTAAAAGAAGCAGAAAGACTACTTGGGGATACTATGACTTATGAATTACTGACGGGAGACCCAACCAAGAAATATAATGAAGAACTAAAACTCCTTCTGACAGGGGCATGGCGTAAAGGGATATTAACGACAGCAGAAATGTAGTATATATATAACCCATGTCCCAGACTACCAATTTTCTACCACCTCCCAAAGATTCATAAACGTCTAGAAGACCCCCCGGGGCGCCCAATTGTCTCCGGGATAGGCAGCTTATCAGCGAACCTCTCGGAATATGTGGACAAATTTCTACAGCCTCTAGTTGTACGTCAGGAAAGCTATCTGAAAGATACAACGGATACATTGAGAATACTAAATGAAATATCCTGGCAAGAAAACTATATTCTGGTTACGAGCGATATTAAGTCGCTCTACTCAGTAATCGATCACAACCAAGGTTGTAAAGCGATTAAACAAGAGCTGGCCACGAATTCACAAATGGAAGAGGAACAACAGGAATTCATTGTGGAGTCTATCCAATTCATTTTAAGCCACAATGATTTTAATTTTGGTGGGAAGTGCTACAGACAGGTTTGCGGAACAGCGATGGGGACGAAATTCGCCCCGAGCTACACAAACCTGTTTGTGGCACAATGGGAGAATGACTACATATGGTCAGATGGCAATCCATTCAAAGAACACATCATCGTCTGGAAACGTTTCAGTGACGATGTATTGTGTATATGGGCAGGCGGCGAAGAACTAAAAGATTTCAACCAATACATTAATAAGAACAATCAAAATCTCATCTTTACACTCGAGAAGAGCAAAGAGAGCCTACCATTCCTTGACCTACAGATCACAATATTAGACCAAAGACTTACTACAAAGACATACATGAAGGAGGTGGACTCAAACAACTACATCCCCTCAACAAGCAATCACCACCAAAGATGGTTAGAAAATATTCCAAACGGCCAATTCAGGAGATTAAGGAGGAATTGTTAAGAATTGGTGGAATACGAGGCACAAGCAGCAGAGCTAAAAAAAGAGATTTTTGGAAAAAACTACAAAGCACAGGGAGTAGAGGAAGCCCTAAGGAAGAACAAGGGGATAAAAAGAGAAAAACTCCTCCAAATTAAAAAGAAGACGACCAAAAAAGACAATACAGTAAGATTCATAACATGGTTTAACAATAATGCCAAGGAACTAGAAAAGATTTTGAGAAAACACTGGCATGTCTTAATGGAAGACAAATTCCTACAGGAGATACTACCAAAACACCCAGTGATGGTGTATAAGAGGGCAGAGAATCTAAAAACAACGCTTGCCCCCAGTGGGAAACCGCCAGGTAAACAACAACATCAACAAAAAATTGGAAAGAAAACAGGAGGGTTCCATTATTGTACAAGATGCTCATCCTGCAAAACAACAAAAAAGAACAGTACAGAAGGACGCTGGAATTTAAGTCTAATGTAACAGGGGAAATTTATAAGATCAAAGATGACATCAGCTGTGAAAGCCAAAATGTAATTTACTTGATTGAGTGCCCGTGTGGGCTTCAGTACGTGGGAAGGACCACGAGATCATTAAAAACAAGAATTGCCGAGCATGTAAGAAACATAAAGAATGGCACAATGACACACAGCCTACCAATACACTATGTGCAAAAACATAATAAGGATCCTACAAATCTAAAGTTCCTTGGTATTAAGAAAGTGGATGTGAGCTGGCGGGGAGGAAATCAGATAGCTAGGATTGCGAAAGAAGAGACTAAGTGGATCTACCACTTGCAGACATTAGCGCCTAAAGGCCTGAACATGGATCTGGATTTAGGGTCCTTTCTCTTTGAATAACAGAAAAGGAATAAAAAGAAAGGAATCACCATAAATGAACAATGCTAAGTCTAAATGAAAAAGGTTCAAAACCAAATATAGCATTATTAAAATGACTATAAAGATTAAGAGAATAATCGCCAATAAACAGTATATAAGGAAAACATTTATAAAAAATTACTAATAATAGTCTTGATTTCCAACAGACTGGATAAGTCAGATAAATTTATTATGAACATTAACATTTAATTTAATATAATGCTATAACTGATTTATACATAAAAATACAAAAAGTATACAATAATAAAGAAAAAGAAAATTGAGCTCTATCTCGAGAATAAATACTAAAAAAGTGCCCAGAGAGAGAGAGCCTTAATAATAATCTCTAAACCAACCTATAGCGGTTATGAATCTCGAAATAACTACCATAAAAGTTAAACAAAATGAAGAATAACATGCATGATAACGTGAGTACGGAATTCCAGGTGGAAGAAGCGTCCGGTATCCATAGCAACGCATTGGCCAAATCAGGAGACGGCAGCGTCAGATACCCAATCAAGAGAGGAAGCGAACGGTACCCATGGAAACACGCTCACCAGCCGAATCAGGAGAAGGAAGTGTCGGATATCCAATCAAGAGAGGAAGCGGCCGGTACCCATGGAAACATGCCTGCCTAATTCATATACAGGTTCGGAAAAGAGAGGGCCGGGACCCATGTGAACACGCCTGTCCAAACAGCACAGACGCCCCAGGAACGCGCCCAGCCAATAAGCACAGACAGGAAACTAGAAAAGTTTCACAGCACAGCAGTACTGCCTACCTCGGACTAACGTAAACACAGACCCTGACGAAGCCCCATGTTGAACGGGGAGAAACGCGTTGGTTGAAGCACGGCAGAGATCTCGACAAAGGTGCCGGTCCGAGGAAAAACTAGGCCAGGTGGAAGGAAAAACCTGTCTAATATTGCTCTCAAATGCGGGATCGGGGAGTGAACTGTCAATAGAAAGACTACAAGTCACAAATGTGACCAGCAGAACAGTGAGTCATGAACTGTCCAGAGATAGACTATTATATAGAAAAGTGTCTTAATGGACATATGGATATATGAGGCTGCAAGCACGTGCTGNTAGCTACTGATTGAAACANGGTTACACTTGATTGATTAGTAATACAGTCGCTTGGTTTGTTCTGTTTTTGTTTTGCTTTGTCTTGTTTTATTTTGTCTTGCTTTATTTTAGTTTGTTATACAATTCTTGCAACATTTTATATTTTGGAATAGATGTCTGTGACTTTGTTTATCCTATTTTTATCCTTTGATTTCTGATTTTTGACACTATATTGATTCTTTTTAATTGGATAACACCGGTGTTTGTCCAAACATTGGAAAACATTAATGTCTGTCTAAAAGTTATATAATAAACACGATTTGAAATAATACTGTATAATTCATCTAAAGAAAAGCAGAAAGGTATATCCAAAAGTAAAATTGATCGTGGTCCCGTGTGGAACACTAAGGGTGTACGGAAGAGGCATCCACTTATCCCAGCGACCCCAAATATCTGCCACTTACAGTCTACTAACAAAAAAAAGCGCAGGGTAACAATATATGTTTGAAATATATATATAGATTGTGCAACTACAGTTTGATGAATTAAATAATGACAGATTCAACAAAACCACATACACACTGCACACACACTCTTTATATACATATACAATGTATATACACACTACACACTTTATATACATACACACTGCACATACACACATTATATACATACACACTTTATATACATACACTATACACATACACACTTTATATACATACACTATACACATGCACACTACACATACACACATTATATACATACTTTATATATACATACACACTACACACACACACACACTTTACATACATACATACATTCATTATATACACACTATACACTATAAACACACACAGTCACTCACCTCTCTGTTGTATCTCCCCCTGGCCTCTTTGACACGCAGCTTCTTCAATGTTCCCGAAGCTCAGTCACAGGAGCTCCTGCAGGCAGCACATGGAACTGCAGCGAGAGATTTCCTGTATCGTAACGCTGCAGCCAGCAAAGGGACCACAGTGACAGGGACCGGTGGTGGGGTGCTGTGGGTGTTATGGGGCTCCCCATAGCTGCCAGGGCCCGGGCCCCATAGCAGCTGCTCCCTTTGCACCCTCCTTTCTTACGCCACTGACCGGGATATTCTGTCTGCTAATATCAGTATTTTGGGTGCTGTCTCTCTGCTATAGTAATATTTTTATGTACTAATTTCTTATCTGTTAAACTCCTATTTGCTTGGTTTGTGATTATTAATTTGATTAGTAAATGTTACTTTTGGAGCGGTATCATGTCTCAGGAAATCTTTTATATATTATTAAAAAACTTAGAGACATTGCCAATAATCCTTTATTAATAATTATTTATAATATGTTCAGTATATTCACAAATGTCCCAAGTAAGAGAGATATTTGGTTTACTTTGCACACAATTTGCTTATTTGGAAAGGCAGGAACAGCTGCAATATTTGCATTATTATTTGAATTGTGCAATGTTATATATAGAGAACTTCCCATAAATCTGTTAGAAATTCACTTTTATGATTGAAGACATGAACATCTCTATGGAGAAAGACTATACTAATAGACACGTGAGCCTTGCTGTTGCAGCAGCGTTTACCTGTTTTGTTGGACTTGTTATCAATGTATTTATTGTAACTGTGAATGTTTGTGATAGGATGAAGAGAAGACCATGGAACCCCACTGACCAAATCCTCATCTTTCTCAGTATCACAAGGATAATCTTTGAGGCTGGTTGCATAGTGGATATGTTTTGTCGGTTACGATTGCCTAGAATGTACTGGAAACTTCTGGATTGTATTTTGGCTATTTCCTTCTACAGCAGCATCTGGTTAACAACATTTCTCTCGATGGTCTTCTGCTTGAAGATTTCCAACATCCGCAATGATGTCTTTCTACGTCTGAAAAATATTATATTACAAAAAGTGGTCCATCTGATTATTGCATCGGTGTTGGTGACTATTGGTTACACTTCACTTTATTATTTGATCAGCAATATTCCAATGCATAATTATTCAAATAACAAAACATTTAATGAGCAAAATATTGTAATAAACCATTATATGTTTATATCATTTAATATTGTTCCATTCCTCATGTTCATCGTATCTTCTGCTCTTCTTGTTACATCTCTTGGTCAACATATGAATAAAATGAGAAGAGACAGGACTGTAACAGGAAATCTGGACGCCTACTGTAAGACCATCAAGTTCTCAACTTTGTCTTTTTGCAGTTACATGTTTTATTTTTTCAGTACTGGTACTATTTGGTTTTATCCCGGGTCACTTGACAATTTAGGATATGGTCTTATTATGAATGTCTTTCCAAGTTTCCATTCAATGGTACTGGTCTGTACGATAACCAAGTTGAGGAACCGAATCTCTGGGATTCTACAGAGTGGGTCTCATTGTCTGTTCAGTAGAGAACATAATTAACAGCTCTCTTAAGAATTGTGTCTCCATTGGGGCTGTCTTTGTATTGCTCAATAATATCCAAAAAAAAGGTATTTAGATGTTGAGTCTATAGCTGTAGTAGATAGTCCTTAAAGATTGTACCTTATGTGAGGTAATAATGCATAGATGGCAATAGATAGAAGAAAACACTATATTGATCGGACCCTTCCCATTATGTTAGGGCACTTTTTACACAATACTCTTGCTCCAACTATGTTTAGAAATAAACACTTCATTGTATTTTAGCAGTAGCCTTTTCATTAAAAGATTGTCGCTCGCACCTTTTACAAAACAAAGCACAAACCATTGAAATAAGTAAAGCCATAGGGTGCTGTTTCTGAGATGTTTTGTGAAATCAGTAAAGATTAAACTTAAGCTGGCCATTCACTAGAACAATTATTGTTCCAATTTTGCAATAATTTAAAATTGGATAAAAAATCTTTTTAGTGAGTGGCTCAGATTTTTTTCTTAAATCCTCCAATAATTGCTCAACGGGGGATTGCAAAAGATAATTTGATCTTTGTCCGGACAAAAGATTTGAAATAATTGTTGGTGATATTGCAGTGTGAGTGGCCATTTCAGATAATTGTTAACAATATTTAACTTGGTTTTTTTCTGAACTTTGAATGGGTTTAATCAAATTAAAAACGATTATTGGATAGTGAGTGGAAAAAAACTATTTTTCTATGAAAGATAAAAAAANAANANNANNNNTTTGTTTACCCTACTTTTTCAACATCCATTAACAATAATTGCATAGTGAGTGGACTAGGTGTGCCTGAGATTATTGACCTGTCTTTAAGGGAAAAATTGTTCAATTTTTCACAAAAATTGTACCAAAACGATAATCTTTCTAGTGAATGGCCACCTTTACAATTAGATATAATCAAATAATTTATCTTAGAAGTTAAGCTGTCCATACACTATAAGATAAATTGTTCCAATCAAAAGATTTTTCAAGAGTGGGTAAAACCATGATGAATTGCAGGGGGGGGGGTAAATGAATGTCAGTGTGTGCATGCAGGGAGAATATTTTATTGTACACTGTTACACTGTTATTACACTTGTGCTGGGAACATCATCAGTCACCTGTAATACTGATTGCAATTAATTCAGTTTGCCTCCCCTGCAATTCAATATAGTTTTGGCCACTCTTGAAAAATCTTTCGATTGGAGCAATTTATCTTATAGTGAATGGCTTAACAAAATACAAATTATTAAAGAAAATGAAAATTATTGCTGGTCTGGAGCAAAAGATGCCAGAGACGAGTTGATTCTGATCCATGGCACTGGTTTATGCAATGTGTATGCTTTTCACTTTTGAGGTTGATATATTTATGCGTCTACAAACACTTGTTTCTGATATTACTATTTGTTTTGTGACTTTACAATGTTAATAAAATTTATGTAAAACCCAATGAAGCTGACAATTAGTTTTTTTTATGGTTTTCTAAAAATGTTAGGTATATTTTGGGGTATATTTACTAAGCAGCGAGATTGCAGTGAGATTGTAAAGTTGGGATGTTGCTCATAGCAACCAATCAGATTCAAGCTCTCAGTTTCACTTTAAAATTCCCTCCTTTTAAATTCACTGCAATTTCGCTGCTTAGTAAATATAACCCAGTGTGTGAGTATGCAGTGTGCACAAATCGTGCAAACCCAGCTCCATTGGCTTATTTTAAATTTCTCACTCCACCAAGCTAACAAAATGATGTTCTGGAAAATGTTCCGTACTGCAGGGAATCCGTTCATGCATATCTGGAACTTGCATGCACATTACACGGATCCCAATCACAATTCAGAGGGGTGCCATTCTATGCCTGAAACCATGAATACACATACAAGAAAAGAAGGTATCAGTTGGAATGCACTAATAGTGCTTATATTTCAAGATAAATATTGCAAAGCCCCAGGGATTATAATAATAAGAGGAATTTGTCCTGTGTCTGAATAAAGCTGATGTGTATGCCTCGATTTCTCACATAAGAAAAGGGTTCTCAACCAGTGGTACTATAACCACTGATGGTACTTGGACCTTGCTCTGGTGGAACTCATGTGTCTAGGCAAACTTGTATCAGCCATACCTGTTTTAACCAGGGGTGGATATTAAATGACCGAGTGATATTTAAAAAAATATGTTGTGGTCTGAATGGAATTAGAAAATGTACTTCAGTATATGAACTGATTCCATACTGGGCAGCTGGTGCTCCCCCTAAAAAAGTTGAGAACCCCAGACATAAGAAACGTTTATTTGACAGAATGCATTGCCAAATTATTCTATATACTATACAGTACATTCTCCAGAAGACACATTCATTATTAATGTCTGTGGATGGACACATTGTCCATCGCTCAGTGTCTGCCACCTCTGCACAGATCAGGAAAGAGTCAGTGTCTACTGATGTGCTATGTCAAAGATGCAGAGTGATGCAGTTCTCTGATGTGAACACTAGAGGGGGAGCAAATGTAGTGAGGGGGGTTATGCTGGGCGGGCATTATCTTGTAGCCCAAAATAATGTGACTGATAGGAAGCAACCTGCAGTCAGTGTGCCCCCAACAGATGTACTGTTTGTATATTTTATAGTGTGTATATTCTGTGTATAGTGTAGATACTATGCATAGTGTATTTATATTGTGTATAATGTAAATACTATGTATAGTGTATATAGTGTATATATCCCCAACAACAACAGAGAGGACAATTTAGAGGCCCCCCTAATACTAATTATTATGAAAATGATCATCATTACAAGTATTCAGGACCCCAGTATCAAAATAACCAGTTTTAGTATCAAAATATGTACAGATATCCATATCAATATAGACCAAGATATTATCAAAGGGGCCCTTACCGTCATCCCAATAAATATAGAAATTATCCACAAAACAATAATAAAAATAACCACGACTACCCTTATCAAGCTCCTAACATGAATTACGAAGTTCACAGCACCCCTTACCACCCAACTGAGTGACAACAGTTACCATACAGATCTCAAACACAGCACAATACACAAGCCCCTCCAACACCCATCAACTTTAAAGATGCAAATAGATATGATCCCCTGAGAGAGGACAACACAGAGAGTGAGGTTTCTTTTTTAGAGATCAGAAAGAGGGAACCCGTTCTCTCCCTTAATAATTATATCAACCCCCTTCGACAGACCCACAAAAAAAAAACCAAAAAAATTATCAAGGACAAAAAAGATAAAAAAGATAAGTACAAAAAGAAAAAAAGAACTTAAAGAAGTAACAGCAACAAAAAGTAGAATAAGTCCTTATATTTAATTTAAGCACATATGTTCTAAGGAGGAGGAGTCGGTCCTTACAAAAGATCTCAAGTCTGCACTCCTTCAAATAAAAGATCTAAAAAATTTGTACGGAGAGCCACATGAAAAAGTTTTTTGGATGATACACATGATACGTCAATTTTGGATACTAATAAAAATACAGAATCGCAAGGTAACCAAGTTGAAAAGAAAAAACAAATCAAACCCAAGTCTACCTTCTTTCCTGCTCATAAAAAGAGAAATTATATTAAAACTTTTGAAGATTTTGTTACAAACAAAATCTTCAAATTACAAAATGATCAGAGACCCTCTAAATATTACAAACACATCAGATTCAATGATAATCTTACACAAAAAGAAATATTAGCCATCAAAAACTTTATAGAAAATAAGGAAAACATCATGAAATTTAGCAGACAGGGGAGAATGTCATCCAGAACACCATAGACTGTAAAAAGAAAGTTTTATGACAACTAGGTGATAATAACACTTAAAAAAAATTAAATCTTAACCCACTAACAGCTTACAATTAGAATTTACACATTTTATCAATAAACATCTTGAAATAGGGACAATAACAAAACAAAAGAGAGACTTAATTATTGTACCAGAACCATCTATCCCTGTCATTTAGTGCCTGCCCAAAGTACACAAAAGCACCACTGAGCAGACCAATTGTAGCAGGGACAGAATTTATCGATTACCATTTACAATCACTTATATCTCTCATTCCATCTTACCTCAAGGACACCACGGACCTGCTTAACAAAATTAGGCCATTAAAATGGGATGATGACTGTATAATGGTTATAGCTGATGTTTCATCACTGTACACCATTATAAAGCATAAGGCGGGCATCGAAGCAGCTTCGTTCTATATGAAGCTAGTTGGTTACAACATTGAACTTATCGAGTTCCTGAGTGAGGGGATTAATTTCATTTTGTCAAATAACTATTTTAACTTTGATGGTAATTTCTATTTTCAGATCTGTGGCACAGCCATGGGCACCAAGTTTGCGCCTAGTTACGCCAATCTTTTTCACGCCTTTTGGGAATGATCTATCCCAGGCACATCTGGGGGAAACTTGGTAACATGGCTGAGTTACATAGATTATATTTTTTTCATTTGGAAGGCCCATACATTGATCTAGAAGTTTTCTGTTCATCATTGAACAAGATTGATAAAAACATCAAACTTTTGAAATGAGCAAGACAGCAGTTAACTTTTTAGATTTAAACATATTTATAGAAGATGGGAAGATACACATCCAAAATTATGTTAAACAAACTGATATGAACTCTTACATTCCGACCTCTAGTAATCATCACCACTTATGGCTATCCAACAAGGGCAAATTTCTAAGAATTAGGAGGAATTGCTCCCAAGTGGTTGGGTATACTTTCAGAAAAGATGAAAGAACAATTTTTACAATAAGGTTACAAAGAAGACGAGATTCTTGAGCCTTTGAGGTCAGAAGTAGCAAAAATGAATAGGGAAACTATTAAATCCAGGGAACCAAAAAGATAACAATAATGATCAAATCAAACTCCCCTTCTAGGTTTTCATAATATATTTCATAATATATTTTAATAATATTTTTAGAAAATTCAAAAACTTTATTTATTTATTTATTAACATATAGCGCGATTACATCAGCGCTTTACAATTTTGACAATTAATAAGACATGACTGGGTGGATTGGGGATATATTGGACCTCCTAATAAATTCATTTACAGGAAGGCTCCCAATATAAAACATAAATTGGTTGAAAGTGCCTAAAACCCCGAAGCCATCAAGAGAAAATCAGATAGAAACAAAGGGTTCTACCTTCTACCGATGAGAGAGAGACTGAAAGTAAATGAGCATGGAATTGGAGACCAGCAGAGAAAGGGTTAAGTGGCTATATATATATATATATATATATATATATATATATATATATATATATATATATATATATTTTTTTTTTTTTTATTATTTTTTTTTTAAACCCTGGCCGGTAGAAACCCTATGCATGTCTGAAATAGGCTGATTCTGTTAATTGGTTAATACACAAATATCACTCAAGGTCTAGATTTACGAAAGGGTGATTTTTTCAAATATCAATATTTAAAAGAATGAAAGACATCCCATTCTGCAGATATGCTGACTCCAGTGCGATCCTTCATTGATACTTGCATGATATATGCTGTTACAGTTCCCATTTAAAATGCTAACAAATTAAAAATCTGGATCACTCGGCAACCCAAATCATTGTGTCTAGTGTAAATTGCAACCCTTGCATATGCAAGGGAAAACATTTGGAAGCCATTGAAATTGTTGTGAAGTAATTGTTGTGTAGAAATCTTAATGCTGTTAGTAACAACCAAATAATAATATTTCCACCTGACAAAAAACCAGTCCACTTCGGCCTAAATGTTACAATAAACTGTAGGATCAGAAGAGCAGGAATGTTGCCCATAGAAACCAATGAGATTCAAGTTATCATTTTACATGCTGGAGAATATTAGATCAAATCTGATTGGATGCTATGGGCAACATCCCCACTTTTCCAATCCAGCTGTTTAGTAAATTTAGGCCCTGGTCTCTCTAATTATGTTGACAATGCTATACTATTCATAAAGTTTACTGAAATACTATTCATAAAGCTCACTGTCTAGTTGATACCCTTGACACTGCCACTGTCCTTTGCTCCCAGCATACAGTCTGTTTCAGGGCTGGAAGTGGGGTATATACGGGGATATGCCATACCGGAACTTCTCCCACTGATGTCATTGAAATACTACAAATCTCCATTGACTTCTATTATATTCAGTGTTTCCATACCCCCACTTCGACCACTGATATGTTTCTAATTTCTGTTACTCTGCAAAAAATCTCATTCATGCATCAATCATCTCCTGTATTGATTATTGCAATGCTCTCCTAACTGTGCGCCCACATTATAAAATTACTCCCCTACAGTCTATGGGCTCTATTTATGAAAAATAAATTGATGTGATAGTGCCAGTTTTTCATAAAAACTGTATAAAACCCTGTACAATCCCGATACAAAACCCTCTTCCAAAGAGTATGGTTAAAAATAAAGATATTTAAAGAACAGTTTGTATTACAAAAGGAGTACAAGGCTTATGCAACTAAAAGCAAGGAAAATATTGTATTTTCTGTCTTTACAAAAATGTTAAAGATTGCTAGAACAATTAGCACATGGCATACAAGCAAATAAAATAAAACCAGAATATATTCACATACCTCCCAACTGTCCCACTGTCCCTCCCTCCTCACAGTTTGTCCCGCTAAGGGCACAAACTTAGTTTTTTCTATGATGCCGCGAATCGTGGCATCAAAAAGGGTCGGAGCTTGGGAGGGAAGGAGCGGAGTCGGTTTTGTCAGGGCGGAGTTGGGTGGGTCCAGAGGCGGGGCTTATGTGTCCCACGGCCCGGACCATATATGTTGGGAGGTATGTATCCACCACCATCTGGCCTGGGTTTGGTGTTGAAAGTGACATATCCCATTAGCACAATGCAGATACAGACAGGGAATATATTTTGCTATTCTCTTGCTCTCTTTTTAAGGGTGTTCTGGTCTGCCCACTTCTCCACATCCCCCAGGTAATCAAATGGTGATTGTCTTACTAGCTGCAACTAGTAAGAAATGCGAACCCATTTCAGGCAGCGTCCTCTGGAAAGTAACGGTTGCAATATGATAATTCATATATTTACTGTATTTACTGTACTGTATATATATATATATCAGTGAGGCGCTGAGTCAGCCTTAATGAATGTCCTAAAAAACTCTATCAAAGTCCAAAATCAGTCCAAAAATCCATATGAATCTGTTGCAGCCCTTTACTCCTCCGGTCCTTATGTATGGACATAAAATGTATATATTTATTGAAACACATAAAAGATACTTCCAAAAACATAGACCATATAAAATCAACAATAAAATCAACAGCACATACTCATAATTGGGAGACACTTTTAAAAAGGGAAGCGCTTCCCTAAATGCGTTAAGGGAGCCCAGTCCAACCATTTACCCCCATATCTCCCCAGCTCAAAATCCACAAAGGCTGAATATAAACACCACCATATAGACCCACCTCATAGGTCCTTATAAACCTGTCCTCCATATGAATCAGTCCCCCATAGGTCCATATATTTCCCTACATAGAGGGATAGCTCCATATTTCCCAGGCGATTCCCCCTCCTTGTTATTGAAGCTTTTATGGAGGCATTACAGTCTCCAATCCAACCTAATATATTAGTTTATCTCTACTGGTAATAACCTGTATTATTGTGTCATTTTGTTGTCAGTAATTTACACTCTTGTAGCATCTAGGTGGTATCTACACACAAGTTTGTTTGTGTTTTACATAGATTGCAATGTTTTGCATCTTTATTTGCATCATCCAGATTAATGACATATAATGCGATTGTCATGTAAGTCAGCTATAACCTGTATTACTTTTCCTTTGGAGAGATCGTCTGCAGGAACTTACCAATGGAGACAGGATCTTGTATCCAAAATCTGACTTTTGCTGTTGCAGCTGTGATTACCTGTACAGTAGGAATAACGCTGCATTTATTTGTGGTTACTGTGAATGTCAGTGACTGGATGAGAGGACAACTAGTCACCACCACTGACCAACTTCTAACCTTGACTGGGATGACAAGGATAATCTATCAATCTGTTTCCATAATAGACATATTTTGTTGCATGTTTTTACAAGTTCCTATGATTTATATTGATATCGTTGATTTTATTCAGCATTTCTCCTTTTACACAAACAATTGTTTTACATCTCTGCTCTCTGTTGTCTTCTGCTTGAAGATCTCCAACTTCCACAATGCAGTCTTCCTACGTCTGAAAGGCATTATCTTGCGAAGAATGGTCCATCTGATGATTATTTCTGTGGTCTTGTCAGTATTTTACTCACTACAATATCTTTTCATTATCAAAAGTGGCATTCGTATGAGGTCATCTAATGAGACATATACCAGTAAAGTCCAAGAAATCAACTTATCTCTGTATGTACTGTGGAATATTGTGCCCTTACTTGCCTTCCTCATACCCACTGTTGTTCTTATTATTTCCCTGTGTCTTCACATAAATCAGATCAGTGGCAGGACTGTTTCAGGACATCTGGACACCTATAGTAAGACCATAAAGTTTATGTCTTTTTCATTTTGTTGCTATCTCCTTTATTTTGGCACCACTGTGGCTATTAGCCTAAATGGTTCTTCATTTGGTCTTGCTGGGATGTATTTTTGTGTGACTATTTTTCCAACTCTTCACTCTATTTACCTGATCTATGTTTCATCCAAGCTAAAAGACCATTTACCTGGGATTCTTCAACATGGATTCAACTGTTTGATCACCAAAAAAATGCCTAACCTAAGATTGAATGTCTTGGGGAGGCACTAGACTCATGATATCCATTCGAAACGGCATCCATTAAAACCAGCCTTCCAACAAATGAAACTTAGAATATAACGCCGACTGGACTTAAGATGGCCATTTACGAGAACCACTTAGTTCTTGTTGAATATCGGCACCGGCGCCATCTGCGGGCTGTCCACAAGAACGATGTCGTTCTCATGGTGGCCGTAGGAAAGAATAGAGAACTGTGTAAAGAAAATAAAATAAATTAAATAAAACCATACTTATATTTCATGTGTCTTCACTGGGCACCAGAGCGGTGCCCAGCTCCTTCTTCTGATGCGTCGACATCTCTGTCTTGTACGGAGAGGGCGCTGTACATGCATAAGGACGTCATGCTTATACAGCATCCTCTCCGCTTGCACTGGGTTTAGCGGAGCTTCAGAAGAAGGTGTCCAGATAAGACACCTGGAATGTAAGTATGATTTTATTTCATTAAATTTTTTTACAGGTTTTTCTATAAGTTTAAACGCTTATGGACTCCATGGCTGGAATTCCAGGCTTCCGATGATTATGAGTGTGCTCTGCACAGTACTGGCCTATAAACATGCTACTTTTATAGCCTCTTCTTTTGCGGTGTCTCTGTGAGATTGTTGGTGGTTGACTGCGCCCTCTGATTGATGTTTAGATGTTCTTGTAATCGTTCCTCTTACTCTTTCTGGCGCACTCATGACTTGGTCCCCTTATCCCAACCCTCTTTTCTCTTCTTTCTCCCCTCCCTTATTAAAGTTATTTTAAGTTATTTTTCTCTTACAGTTTATACAAGGTTTACGCATTATTGCCTACTGTGATCTCTTTTTTGCTGGTAGATGTTGTTTGATGCTTGTTTTATGTTTTACTTACTGTGTACTGTTCTTATAGAGATCATTTGGTGTTGCCCTGTACTTTGAACTCATGTGCCTTTTTCACTAATAATATTCAACACAAAATGAACATCAGTGAAATCCTGGGAAATCCCAATCGTTTTTCTGCGTTTTTTTTTTTTTAATGTGGCCATCCACGGGCAGATTTTTTCCCAAAACCCAAAAATATCTTTAGTTTTACAATGTGCTAATGAACCACACAGTTACAAATCACTGCAATTATGAATCTCACTGAATCTTACTGTCAGAGCTTAAAAATATGTTTCAAAATTCCTAATCTCCTATTTGAAGTACCCATTAGTCATGTGACTATGAACTGTGCAAGTGGTGCTCCTCGGTTACAAAAGCACAAGTCCATACATGTGAGGGTAGTACACTCCTTTTCCATGTATGCCTCTTCCATACCCTGGATCCAACCTTACTCTTTATGCACACATTCCATGTAAAATATAAGAGTTCAACTACGTCTTTACTGAATGATTTGAACACTCTTCCTTCACACACACTGTGTAAATAGGCTGTTTTCTGTACTTTGGTTCAGGTCCAATGATGGCACAAACAAAACTGTACAAAATGATAATAATGCTGACATAATAGAATTAGTTTCATGAAGAAAAGATTGTGTTATAGCTGTATGTGTTACTATTTTGCATAGTGTTGTAGTTTAAAATATATTTAAAATAACATTTGAAATGTAATTTTATATTTATTATAGTAAAGTTCTTTAGTGATTTACTTGTCTATAGATGTATACCTGTTTTTTATTTAATTACACATTTGGAATGGTTACTCCAACAAATGTTTGTTTCATTTATTTAAGGTTTTTAGAGACATTTTTGGTAAGAAGAACCATTTAAATTTACACCCGGCTATCTGATGTGTATAGACAGGAATGCAATGATTTACATTATAATTTGCATATTGTAAGAATAAATAAAACAAACATCCTGCAATAACCTGGATAACTTTGTATTGTATCTTTCATTGGAGTTCTGTGAAGATTGAATGTTATATCAGGGTTATCAACTTTTCTCTAAGCTCGCAAACCAAGGACCACCCCATGGTAATGACCAGGGCCTAAGGCAGTGATATAAGATATCAGACTGCCCTGACCTCTGCTTGAGCCCACCTATCCCAATCCAATCAGCAGAGAACTGGCACCATACACAACTTCCATGGGGCATCTGCAGCTATTGTAGATGACACCGTCCCCTGTGACACCTCTGTGAATACATGAAAGCCATCAGCCCAACGCTCCCATTGTGGGGAAAATAGGATAACTGGTGGGAAACAGTTATACACATGTCCCTGCATTTTTTCCATAGAAAAGTATCGTCTATACCTGATTCCACCCCTTGATATATGTGCAAGCTGCTGTCATTTCCCCTTACACCTTCTCTGTTTCATGCGTGACATAGGCCGTATTTTAGTTGCTCTTCTTGGCACAGAATCTGTATTTACAGGATATCCTACTGCAGGCAAGAACTGAACACAGTATTTTAGGTGAGGCTGCACCAATGACCTGTAAAGGTTTCCTTTTCATTAGTCTATAATGCTTTGCATCATTATTTGCATCACCAAGTGAAATAACAAGATTGCCCTGTAACCCTGTATCACATTTACTCCGGACAGACTGGCAACATGAACATTTCAGTGGAGATAGGATTTTGTATACAAGATCTGAGTGTGGCTGTTGCAGCAGTGATGACCTGTACAGTAGGAATAATGATACATTTGTTCATGGTTACTGTGAATATCAGTGACTGGCTAAGAGGACGACCAGGGACCACCACTGAGCAACTTCTGACCTTAATTGGGATCACCAGGATGACCTATGAAATAGTTTCCATAATAGACATATTTTGTTGTATGTTTTTACAATTGTCAGTGCTTTATACTGATATTGTAGATTTTTGTCAGCATTTTTTCTTCTATGTCAGCAATTGTTTTTCGTCCTTACTCTCTGTTGTCTTCTGCCTGAAGATCTCCAACTTCCACAGTGCAGTCTTCCTACGTCTGAAAGGTATTATCCTGCAAAGAATGGTCCATCTGATGATAGCCTCTGTGCCCTTGTCAGTTTGTTATGCACTACATTATATTTTCATCATCGAAAGTCACATTCGCATGAGATCATCTAATGAGACATATACCCGTAAAATCCATAATATAGGCTTTTTTATTTATATATTCTGGAATATTGTGCCCTTAATTGTCTTCCTCGCACCCACTGTTGTTCTTATTATCTCCCTGTGTCTTCACATAAATCAGATCAGAAGTGGCCGCACTGTATCTGGGCATCTGAACACCTATAGTAAGACCATAAAGTTCCTGTCTTTTTCATTTTGTTGCTATCTCCTTTATTTTGTCACCACTGTGGCTATTAGCTGGAATATTAGTTTGTTTGGACTTGCTGGGATGTATTTACTTGTGAATATGTTTCCATCTCTACATTCTATTTACCTGATTTATGTTTCAGCAAAACTAAAGGACCAGTTCTTATCCATTCTCCAACGTGGAATCAACTGCTTGATCAATATTAAACATACCTAACCTAAGATTGAATGTCTGGTGGAGCCACTAGACTGAATCCAGACTTCTAATGGTATCCTCTGTTTTTATGTGTGAAGTTTTTAATAACATACCTACACATCTGTGATACCCAGATGGAATACAATCCTCTCTAACCAAACCTCTGACAAATGGCACTTCTAATATTACCAAACTGACTGTTACAATTTACAGTAAAATGTCATAATAAACTACATAGTTTAAACCACTACCATTATACACAAATTGGAAAACGTATTTTATGCTATAGGCACTGTAAGTCTGTTGGAGGAAGGGGAGTTGTTTGCATGGTGGGCACACAGATGCCTGGGTGCTGTGTACCTATGTTTACAGGTTGAAATGTATCCAATAATTGCAGGTCCATAGACATTCTCCAAGTATGGATGGAGCCCATTATGCTATAGGTAAAATATGTCTAGTTCTTCAATTCGTCATATTTAAGGATCAGACCGGTGGTTGAGGTGGACCAGCATAGTGCTGGTATGGACATTTAGAAGTGGGGGTAGGAAAACACTTAATATAACAGAAGTAAATGGAGATTTGTAGTCTTTCAATTACAATGTTGAGAGAAGTGACGGTATGGAATACCCCCGTATACACCCCCACTTCGAGCCCTGGATCAGACCTTTAGGATTCTAGCTAATTAAATGGACCTCACCAACCAGACATATGTGCCTGTACTATTTCCACTCCAACAAATGAACTTTAGATCAGTAATATTTCAGATAGTCTGGTCAAAAGGTCCAAAGTCTGAATGGAGATACAGATGGAGGGAACACTTATAATACATTGACTAAGAGGGAACATCCAAACAATTTCTCCTAACTCAGTTTGGGTCAGTATATCCAATGAATCCAATCTAAATAATAGGCTCACATTTTAGTATGTAAAGACTGCTAACTTCTACTAACTCTGTGTTGGCAACATAGAGAGAAGGAACACCTATAATATACATTGACTATGGGAAGAATCCAGAGAGTGTTGAAGTCGGGCATATTTACTGGGAGCATTCATGCTCATTCAGATTTTGCCAGGCGGGATTCTGATCAAACAGAACAATTTCCTTTCACTATAACTTTCACTATCTGGGCCAGTCCTTCTGTTGCACCCGCCTAAATTAAACTTGGTAGATGGGTGGAGGGGAAGATGTAAATTAAATAACTAAGGCTGGGTTTGGAAATACTCATGCAGTCAGTGACCACTGATCCGCACAAGTGAATTAAGGAAGGGCTATAGCAGCATAAGTGCCAATATCCACAGCCTTTTCCGCACGAGAGAGGGGAGTGACTGGCGAGTTCCGTTAGGACAGAGAACTGGATCTGATCCACACAGAGAAATCCTGCTTAATTTCTCTTAAATCAGTTCGGGTTAGTATATGTTTCAATTTATTATGGATGCAGTCCTTAATGTTGTATAATTTTGAATTATAATTGAGTATGAATTTTAGGGCAGGGAATTGGGAGATCACCAATGAGGATGTTGCAGTAGCCTGGGGGGGTATTTACTAAAAGTCAAGAAAGACTGCTTGTGGCCGTAATATCTACTTCAGTCACGCTGAAGGAGGTGGAGGTCATGGTTCCTCGGAATAAGGAGTTATACGGGGCCAGAGCTGTGTCGACCTCTCATGCACGCAAGTGGCTTATGTGGTGGGAGGTGGTTGCGTAAGTAAATGCAATTGGGCCCGTTATAAGGCCTGCTTAAGCTCAAACCATGCTGCTTCATGGCTGGGGAAACATGCATGTCTGAACATTATATTGACCAGAGCACTTAACACCTGAGATAAGTGTATGAAAATGTTGGCTGTGAGACTACGTGTGACACTGATTGAAAGGAACCAGTCGCTAGGTAGTGAATGGCACTCATTAATTTCAGCAGCCCAGGAACTGCATCAGAAATCTCTGGCTCTAAATACCTTCAAACCTGACAGGGAGGCCAGGTCCAAACGCACCATTAATGTCTAACATCATATGGAACACGCTGCTGGTGTTGGACCTGGGGCTGGTGATGGTGTTCCTCCTCCTTGCTACCTTTCCCTGACCTATGTGTCACTGCACGGACCAGGGCCGGCTGGAAATATCCTGATTGTGCCATACTTTTATGCACACATCCATTGTAATACTTAACATGTGCCCTTTATATAATGATGTCAAATAGCAATAACTGAATGGTTAACCAAAAGGTTAAATTCACCTTCAAATATGCTCAAATTCAATGACAGTGAATTGTAGCCAAACTGACCACAATTTAATGCTGAATTCATAAATAAACCGTTAGTAAATACCCCCTCTGATCTATATACACATCATTGTAAAATTGACAACATGAATTCAAAATCACGTATACAAATCAACCAACATACAGTCGATTTCCTTACAAATCGACCCTTTGTAAATACCATAAAATAACACCAAAATCCCTTTGACCAGGCGATTTCAGCAATTCGACCTTTAGTAAATACTCCCCTAGATGAGAGATTACGAGAGAGTGAATGAGCATCTTGATGACCTCATTAGATAGGAAGGGTCTGTTCTGAGCAATGTCGCAAGGGTGAAAATGGCAGGATTGTGAAAGGGCACAGATATGGGGGCGAAGGATAGTGAAGAGTCAAGGATTACACAGAGGCTGATAGTGAAAGGGGGGATTTAGGATGCATGGGGGAGTGAACACTTTGATTTCAATTATTTCCATATTAAGATTTGTATGTCATTGGCATAGAGGTAATAGTTAAAGCTGTAAGAGTTAATGAGGTTACCAAGTGATGTGGTGTAGAGGGAGAAGAGAAGTGGATCAAAGCCCTGGGATCAAAGTGGTAGAGGAGGAGAATCTGGAGGTTGAGAAGCAAAAGAAGTGGCCAAAGAGGGTAACCACGTGTGGACAGAGCCAGTGGGTCCCAGAAGAGTTTGCATTGGCATTTCGACAATGATACATCTTTATGTTGGCTGTATCAATCTCAAACGGCTTCTTTGCATAATGCACCTATTTCATTGAGGAAGATGAAGGGTTACTTTAGAGGTAATTGAAGGGGGGGTTCGGTTACCTGTGGGAGATAATAGGTTAAATCTATGGTAAAAGAATGGGAGCATTACGGGTACAGTTACCATGTTCTTCTTAGCAGATGGGTGACCTCTCTGTCACAGAGGATTTGCATTGTTATGTATATGGTTTGCATAGTTGAAAATTGATTTTAAGGCATGTACTGTATAACTGGACCTCAGTAAGGCATGGACCTTTTTTTATGATGTATACATTTGGAGGGCCCCTCGTATCATATTGTCAGAGGTCAGACATATATTTTAAAATACCATTTTTCTTACTACTCTTTAGTTGTGGGTCTATGGACTGGTTCCAGGCCTAAATACTGTACACTGTGTGATTTAAATAACTCTGTTACAACAACACAATCCTACATTCTTATCTCTTATCTGTCATCACTTTCTATGTTTACTGAATGATCTACATATCTCTTCCTTCACACAGCGTGTGCATAGACTGTTTTCCATAATTCGAGTCATGTTCTCAAACTTCAATTTTGGCACAAAAATGACACTTTACAGAATTGCAATTATGCTGATATGATAATAGAATGTGCCTGATGATTGTGGTATAGCTGGTTTGGTTTTAATAGAACATGTTGTTTTTTTGTAAATAGTCATTTTTATTGTATATTTTAACTCATTTGGAACTTTATTTTATATTTGTTGTACCACTTCTTTAGTTATTTACCTGTAATATCACTGCTTCACATTGTCTATAGATAGACAATATATTGTCTATGTATACCTTTTTAAACACACATGTGAAATGTTCCGTTCATTAGTTATCATCATGTGCATGTTGTGAGAAAAATAAAATGAATATCCTGCATTAACATGGATAACCTTGTTTTACTTCTTTCATTGGAAAATTTATTTTGTTGATCTTCAAGGAGGAAAACAAAAATAGCTATCTTGCATTAATGTCTAACAGAGATAAAAGCAATGATGTTAAAATGCCAGACTACTCAGGTCTCTTCATCAGGCATAGTATAAAAATACATCTGAAGAAACACACACACACACACATATATATATAT
>JABWIB010001061.1:57338-76090 GCA_016617825.1 Platyplectrum ornatum
CCATCTTCCTGTGGGCCTTCCCGAGTCAAAAAGCAGTGGAGTGCATTTAGCAGCAAACATTTGAGACGTGTCAGAGAACCAGATGTCCAAATATATATATATATATATATATATATATATATATATATATATATATTTATTTATATAAAGATATCAGTGAACAGAAAATAGCTAATTGAAAGCCAAATTGAATAAAAACCTCCCTCATATAGCCCCAACGATCGGGGTCCTTCTCTGTGTCCAGAGAAAGTTAGAGTCACTGGTTCCTCATGGACAACCACAGGTATTAAGAACTCTTGTAGTAGTAGCATCATATACCTGCCTATCTTGGGCAAACTGATCTGGATATATTAAAGTTAACTGGAGGTTGTTGGGGAGAGGGACTTACCCCTTTTTGGAGGCATTGTAGAAACAGCCAAGATCCATGGACAGTAGAACAGTTGCTCAGATATAGGGACGAGTCAAATACTATATCTCTGGAGCATATGAATTGTAGCCTGAGTCCGTTGGAGGCTGTGTAGCTACGGAGCACACCCTCTACACTTGGGACACACCATCAGGTGGAGAGCGGTTATACACCGACGCTGACGCCGGGACCCACGTGTAGACCCTTGGAAGGGAGTGCACTAAACGCCGGACACACAGCTGAGGTAGTGCCGAGGAGGGGAGCGGACGGGCCAGCGAATCCAGGGCTGCTATCCTGTGGATAAACTCATCGGATACCTGGAGGCCCGTGTGGGACACGAACTTACTAAACACCATATATTATTCCCTATACTAGGGTGAATCTGCCCCCTCCGGAATCAACACCTAAGCACACCAGCTCCAAAAGGAAAAAACCCAGGCTAATGCTCCTAAATCGTGAAACGTAAGAAAAGCCTTCTTTCTTTATTATCCATCACTGAATGTTTTCCACTAAATATACTTGGTTCTAATATCATCTGAACAAGTGGAACTTTATGGCTTATAGGGGACTAGTACCTCATATTCTGACCATATACATCTACTATATGTGGACTTTATAATAGATCGATATTTTTAGTGGTTTTCTGATTTTATGTGTTTTTTATGTATGATTAAAAACCTATCGAATATTATCTGCTTCAGCCGTATACATATATTATATATGTTATAAATAGTTAGTTTATCTAGCGCACACCTTTATTTCCTTTGCTGAGTCAAATAGAAGATGGAAGAGGAAAATAAATGACAAAAAAGTCTATTAAGCGATGATGGAAAACCCCAGGAATGGTGAGGAGGCATTTCAATGTGTAGACATTTCCAGGATGCATACAGATTTCTAGATCCCAGACAAGCAGGCCTTACAGGTGATTGAAACTATTAATTGTCCTGACTACCCATGGTAAGTATTGGTATTTTCTATATGACTAAGTCTTTTGTTCTAAATCTACACAGTCTTTCTTTTTTTCCACCTTTAGTATTTACAGTGTTTTTTATGAGGTTGCACTCTCTGGGGATAATAGATTTGCTGCAGTGTAATATTTTTTTCTTTATATAATGTTGCAGTATTATGCTGGCTGACAGAGACATGGCATGGTGTGTAGCCGGCTATTATCTTTTATTTACCTTATAATAACAGCTGTAACCAACGGAAGTCCAGGAAGAGAGGGTAAAATTTGCTTGCATCGTTATTATTTGTATGGAACGGATGGCTGCAATGTTTTACATATACATTTGTGTTTTACTTTGATATAAATTGTCTATCTTTTAATCATCATTGTCACATTTTATTCCGACTGAGCTCTTCTATTGCAGAACCTCTCTTTTTGGAGTAAAACAAATATGCATTATCTGGCTCTTGTTATTGGAGCCGAAATTACCTGTACAATTGGACTAATCATAAATTGTTTCATTGTTGCAGTGAATGTCATTGAGTGGATGAAACAAAGACCGGTCACCACCACTGACCAAATCATTACATCCATGAGCATCTCAAGAATGATCCACCAATTCATCTTCCTGATAGACAACCTGTGTCATGTTTTCAATAGCAAACTGTCAATGATATATTATAAATTAATGGAAAGTGTTTGGATTATCTTCTTCTATTCCAGCATCTGGATGACAGCCCTCCTTACTGTTGTCTTCTGCTTAAAGATCTCCAACTTCCACAATGTCGTCTTTTTACGTCTCAAGATGATTGTCTTACACAGGACGAGCCACCTGATTTCTGCTTCTGTGCTGTTATCAGCGTGCTGCTCCATCATATATTTCAGTTATGGGAATGTCCCCAAGAACGCAACTCATGAAATTTACAGCAGACAATTGGATGACGTACAGATATACATGCTTATATTGTGGAACATTGTGCCATTCCTCACATTTGTCCTGTCATCCGTTTTCCTTGTTGTTTCACTGTCTCAGCACATGCATAGGATGCACAGTAATAGACCAGCAATGGGACATATGAAAATCTACAGCAAGACCATAGAGTTTTTCTGCGTTTCCACTTTTTTCTATGTACTTTATATGTCCATTATTGTAACATTATGTTTTTATCAAAATTTGGCTCACTTTCTAGTGCTTTATATGTGCTTAAATCATTTTCCAATTCTGCATTCTCTTTACCTGATCTATATAACTGCCACTCTGAGAACCCGCTTCATTGGGATATTCCAACAAGCAATAAACTAGTCCTCGACCAAAGACATTAGACCGAACCCAAACGTAATTACTGTCTGACATTTACACGGGTTCCTTGTATATATGGCAGCCAGTGACGTAAAAAACAGTGAGCTGTGCATGAATGCGGAAGATGTTTTTAGTACAACGCATATCAAACTTAAGTTAGCTAAAAACTCTACACACTGATCTGCTCCGTGAGACGTGTCTCTAGTGCAAAGTTTCAAAGACTTAAGTAAGATCCTTCGAAGATAAAAATGTAAAATGTCTAATTTTAAACGGAAAAACAAGAATTGTAAGGTGATTGGTACAATAAAAGCCGTTATTCCTAAATTTAAAATATATGGTCTCTCTTCTATGGAGTTAATAAAAGTAAAACAAGCGACTGGAAAATAATTATAAGACTATAAAAATATTGGCAACGTCCTAATGTATTAAAATAATAAGAAATCCCTGTTTACAAATAACAACACAATTATTACATCACTGCAATTTTTTATAAATGATGCCAGGATAGTAATGTTATGTTGTTAATACACACTGACACCTGACTGCTGAGAATATTATATACAATACCTCACGCTGACTGACATTGTAACATCACAGCAGCACCTGTGTTCTCTCTCCCTGCTCCATCTGTGAATGTATAATGGTATCTGGGTTCTCTATTAATGTTAAGTCACTTCTTTAGTGTGACGTTATTTTGACATTTCCCCCGAATTTCTTCATCTGAAAGACAGAAAATCTCATCAGGTATAGGGCTAGCAGGAGAAGGACTGGGCTTTTCTTTTTCAGCCTCCCCCTTACATAATAACCTATAGCCTTGGACAGTAACAATTTTGCTGACAATTATCTACTATGTCGCCATCATCCATTTATGCAGAGGGGCAAGGCAATGGGGCAGATAAAACTATAGCCCCAGGCCCCCATCTCAAAAAAGGCCCACACATACAGTTAATCTTCAGGCCTCCCATTGAAATGCATGAGGATGTATGCGAGACCTCCACTATCCTGCAGTGTGATAAGGGAGGGTCCAGTGTGATGAAGTGTAATGAATAAATGAGCCCACATATAATTTACCTCCTCACACAATGTTCTACTACACCTCTTTCTTTGAAAAATACCACCCTCCTCCACCTGTTGACATCCCTTGGAAACTAATTTTATTGAGTTTATAATGCTTTAGGAACACACACACACACACACACACACACACACACACACACACACACACACATATATAAAATCCATAAAGACTGTCACTCCTCCATTCAATTAAATGTGCTGGCGGTGATCAGCCATAAACAAGTAATAGTTCCAATATGTTGCGGCACTCACCAGTCTTGGACAGCAATATTCATCAGAAGTGCAGTTTAATCAAACATCATTCATTCTTTAGGCCAACCTTTCAATTGCCCTAAGGCAATTTTCATCAGGGCAGTAACAACCATACAAGTTTCAAGAGACAAATAGTGCATTACCAGTCACATCACCAAATAAGTACCTCGTGGTTAAAAGACCGCCCGTGTGTTCTCCCGCTCAGTGCCTCGGTCCCGGAGCTAAGCCACACCCCCTTGCACCGGGAGAAAACCCAGGCTTTCCTAGGGTGGGCGTTCCTCTGCTAGGACGTCATCAGCAAGGGAATCCCACAGGAGGCAGCATGTATGTTAAAAACAAAAGCAGACCCACATATATCTGTCTATAAAGTGCAGTAATCTCTAAATAGTCACAAATATTATACTACATCGTCAGAATAAGTTCAATACAACGACAAATATAAATACCACTTAGTCGGGCAGTGTATCATCATTAGCAGCAACCATATCAGAGGTCATATATAATCTAGACCAGGGGTTCTCAAACTACAAATCCCAGTATGCTTTAACTGCTTTGACAATTGGTTTGACAGTTGATACCACAAAGCATGCTGGGATGTGTAGTTTGACAACATCTGGAGAGCCGCAGGTTGCCTACCCCTGATCTAGACAAATCACATCATAATCATACAGAGGCATCAAAGTCTATACCAACTGGAAAACAAACAATAAAGTATTATCCTGAGACAGTTGTCCCATGTTGGCCAGTTATCACTAAGCAATCCTAAAGGATATCATCAGAAGTCCTTACTACAAGCACGGCTCTAAGTTCTCTTAGATATACATTACCCCTATGGAGCATCTGAGCATCGAAAGTCTTGCACAGTCCAAAGTATGTAAATCAGTTCAATAGTCCCTTCAAAAGAAGCAGCAGTTAATTGTTCATTCAGTCCCCGTGGTGAGACCGATCGTAGTCTGTATATCCACCGGCATTCAGTTTGTAGCAAAAGCCTATCCCTATCCCCACCTCTACTGGAGAGGGGAATGTGGTCAATGCCTATCCAGTGTAGGTCATTCAAAGTATGTCTTTTTAATTTCCAATGCCTCACCACTGGTTGTTCCACGTCTTTGCCTTCCAATATCATTTTAATAGCTGACCGATGTAAAGTTAACCTTTCTTTCACTTTCCTGATGGTCTTACCCACATACAGCATAGGACAGGGACAGACGATGACATAAATCACTGCTGTGGTAGTACAAGTAATAACCTGCTTGATAGGAAAGGTCTCTCCGCTAATTGTATGTTTAAAATGATTGCCAGTGATCATTGTTCTGCACATCTGACAGCCCAGACATTTGTAACATCCTGGCGGCCTTGATAGAAAAGTCTTAGGTGCTGGAGGCGTCATCCTAATATCATTCTTACATAAAATATCCTTTAAATTCCGGCCCCTTTTATAACTAGGCAACAGAGAGTTGGTATGGACTTTGATGCCTCTGTATGATTATGATGTGATTTGTCTAGATTATATATGATCTCTGATATAGTTGCTGCTAATGATGGTACACTGCCCGACTAAGTGGTATTTATATTTGTCGTTGTATTGAACTTATTCTGACCGATGTAGTATAATATTTGTGACTATTTAGAGATTACTGCACTTTATAGACAGATATACATGGGTCTGCTTTTGTTTTTAACATACATGCTGCCACATGTGGGATTCCCTTGCTGATGACGTCCTAGCAGAGGAACGCCCACCCTAGGAAAGCCTGGGTTTTCTCCCGGTGCAAGGGGGTGTGGCTGATGAATATTGCTGTTCAAGACTGGTGAGTGCCGCAACATATTGGAAATATATATATATATATATATATATATATATATATATATATATAGCAAAGTCCAGTTATAGAAAATAACTAGGTACCAGCACTCGGATTTGCAAAAATAGAAATTCCAAAATTTATTCCAAAGTTCCGTGCAATTCATACAACAATCAATAAAAAATGGACCTTGTATATTATGCAGACAGTTTGTTGGCTCTCACATAGCAGCATGCATGTAGCTTTTATATCCAAATTCCAGCATCATTGTCCATAGTGACAGCATATATCTAAGCACCATTGTCCACTATGAAATGCATATATAAATAAAGGCTGCAGTTTAATCTTATGAATCCAGCCGATTCTCTCAGTCTGCTCCAGGTTTACAAGTCCATAGTGTCCATAAAAAGCGTGGTATAGTGGAGGTCCCGCTGTCAGCGTCCCGATAGACGTTTCGGTGTTGCAACGAACACCTTTCTCAAGGGCAGCAAGTCCTCTCCACGTGTATCCACCATTATCCACATGCCTATATATATATATATATATATATATATATATATATATATATTAACTTAACCTAACCATCAGTTTACCAATCAGCTGTGATCGTCCCAGTCACAGGCTCCACGCAATCCCTCAACTGTGCTTTGGCGCTCAGCGTCCCCTCTCCCGAGCACATGTTCGCCGCCCACGTACCTCCCCTCTGCCGCGTCATGTTCTCTATAGCGTGATTCGCTGCCATTTTTTTCCTAGGCATACAACAGTGTGGCTATGGTGAGACTTGTTACCGCCTCCCTCCGGTTCAGTGAAGAGGGAATTTCTTGATAACGCCCACTGTGATGTATTTCCCACATGTCACTCGGACTAGCCAATGATAGACGGTCCGTGTGCCGTGGTAAGATCGCTGTTTGATTGCGGTCAGGGACACGTGACTTTAATGATTCCTGTGATTGGATCTTTTGTGGAGGGTCGGGCATTCCTGGGCTATAAAAATCTTCCCTGCGTGACACGCGGGGATTGCCTTGAAAAAGCTACTGTAGTAGTGAAACTCTGTCTATAATCCTTTATTAAGCTCTTAAATATAATGCTGTGATGTACTTTATGCTATTCAGACACACTGCTACAATGTGACATCAGCTCTTATTATGTTCTGAGCTCTTATTATGTTCTGAGCTCTTATTATGTTCTGAGTTCCATCTAAAGATCAGTGCTTTATTTAGAGCACTGCTCTGTCTATATTTGTATACAATTGTAGCAACTTATTATTAACCATCAGGCCAGTTATTGAGGCACTTCTGCTACTTCTGTAGCAGTGTCCTCTCAGGCTTGGCTGTTAGCCAACAGCTTGTATATACAGTCTTATTAAGAGCCTCTAATACATTCATTTGAGTGAACATTTGATTTTACATTTTAATGCACTTATTTCCCATTTTTTTTTGCACTTTTCTTTCTGTCTTTTTAATTTTGTTGGGATCAATACCCTATCGATTTTATTTAAATCTATAATAAAAGATTACATTTTATCAGTTTATCTGTTATATAAGGGCATTTAAGTGCACCACTTATTAGCCTACTGTCTCTTGTTTTTGATTGTATAAGTTTATTTAGGCTGTGGTAGCACCCCCTAAGGGGGAGAAATTTATGTTCTCTATTTATGATGATATAACAGTCATAACTTTGATACTGTTATCTCCCCTTTTTGGGTTTTGCCCAATTTGTCTTTATATTATAGTGAGTGCGGTTCATTTGTGTTTTTTACGTTTATTCTATATACAAGATACATGATTCCAGGCAGCCGCATGATGATGCCAATGACCTAAGGTCATGTCTGGGTCTCTCACTTCTTGTACTCCAATATAACGAGGCGCATAAGTCTACTAGATGTGTTATTGAACGTACTTTTGGCCTGTTAACATCTAGGTTCCATTGTTTTGATAAGTCTGGTGGCCAGCTCCTCTATGTCACTAGTAGTGTGGCAGATATTGTTTGGGCCTGCAGTCTGCTACATAATCTGGCCTGGCCAGAGGACTTAGTAGCAGACAGTGACAGTGCAGGAGATAGGGAGCCATCTAACCAGGAGCACAGAAGGTCAGGGATTCAGGCAAGGAATGCCGTAATACGGTGTCATTTCACTTTTTTTTCATTCTCCAAAAAGCCCATATGCTGTGTAATCTCATTCATGTTATTCCTTTTTCCTATTGCACGTTCCTTATGGTTTACAGAATAACATTATTGTTATGCAAAGGCTGCATGTGTACCCACAATGATATTGCACAGTATATGTACATTTTGCCAAATTATTAATTTCTTAGAAACGTAATTTTTTATTTCTAATAAAGCCAAAATAAACACTTTTTAGACTGCAGTGCCTGCACAAAATATTTTCAATAACATGTTCAATGCCACATGTTTAATACAATACTGATAGGTATTTTGTGATGTTGGTTTTTAGACATTATTATTTTCTTTTCCTCAGAGACATGCTCAGTTATTATGCCACGTCTGAGGCCACCTCAGGATCAGGGACCCCGTCGTGCTGGTGAACCAGATTGTGTACTACACTGAGTACATTTGGATTAGTTGTTGGTGGTGAAAATGGGACATCTCTCTGTTTCGTTGAAATTCAGAGGTAATTTGCTTGTTGTTTCCAGAATGCATTATGTATTTACTGTGTTTTATATGTACATAGGTCATGTACAAGCACATAAACATGGTGATGCATCAATAATTAGTGCATTACAAGAGAAAACCTTGACCTTGCACAGCTACCTCTGGCAGCTCAAAATCTTCACCCCTTGACTCATAATGCTCGGGACTTACTGGTGCAGCTCGAAACTCACTGTGGAATACATTTCCAACATCAGAGGAGTAAGTTCAGAATTTTTTTTCCATCATATCAATGGTCACACATTAATCATGGTAATATGTTAAACCTTGTGGTACATATATAATCTCTTACTGGTACTCACTGGATGGCAGCCATGTCAGTTTAACTGTCACAATCATACATATTGTTTATAGTTAACAAAGTTAACTATATGTTTCATCACTGTCTGTTGAAATGTGTACAAAATTTTTTTTAAATGTAATTACATTTGAAAGCACTATTTATATACACAATAAACTTGGCATGCAAATTTCAGACAAATCATCTTCATCATCAGGCATATATTAATCCCTGAGAGTGGCCCTTGTTTTGTGGGCATAGGACTTTTCATCTGCGATCTTGCACTTAACATTGTGTTTTATATAGGAAAAGCACTTTTTGCAATTATCCAAATCACGCTTAAATTTGCTAACGGGATTCACTGTGTTTAACACTTGTGCCCACAGTTCTTTCTTATGGTCATGGCTCTTTTTTGCGGATTTGGCTCCCATTAATTCAGAATGGCCTGAGATGATGGACTCAACTAGGGCGCAGTTTTCCTCATGCGCAAACATTCTGTTGTGCCCCAGTTTTTAGGCCACAGACGCGAGATTTCAAACTCGACTGTGCGAAATTATTCTCGATGGTGCGTGACTGATTCTTGCAAACAAACTTGAATAAAACTCGCACAAATGTGCATGCAAGAAAAACATGACCATAAAACACATTAAGCAATAGTATATACTATATTACGCGCAGAAAACTCGCAATAATAAACTCACCGCAAGTTTACGTGAGAATAAGACGCACAAAAACTCAACCTTTAGTAGATTTCCCCCAAAGTCTTCTATTGACTTTCTAGAGAGATCTGCAATATGTTGGGATTTTGGACGGAGCCCTCTTCCCCACTCATTCTGTCTGTTACCACCATGTCATGTCTTATTGATTGTTAAAATTGTAAAGCGATATGTAATCTGATGGCGCTATATAAGAAGTTAACAAATAATAATATTCCCCACACATATTACAATATATGCCAATCAAAGACGTGTTCTTTATATAGCGTATAAGCTCCAGAACCGTTATAACCCAACATGTATTACATTCGGTGGAATAAATCTGTTCAATCACATGTTATTACTAGTTTAAAATAATTAGAATTAACTATTTTAACAAGAAAACTTTCTTGGAACGTCTGGAAAACATATATTTATCTCTTACATTTTGACACAAAAATGTTCTTAGCGCTTTTCCATATTTTCCATTTTATTTGCATCAGACACAGTAGTCAAATTTTACAACTTAAAAGCAACCAGACTGCTCTTGTAACTAACAATAAACCCTTAAACCACAGACAGAGATTACTGGTGCTATGGAACACAACACACAATACCTTGCACTTATTGCAGCAATGATTGTCTCTGTTACTGGACTCATAGGTAATTTATTTATAATAGTTGCCAATGTCTTTGGGAGGCTTAAAGGAAGATCTATGACTTCTCTTGACATCGTTCTCACCTGTATCGGAATCTCAAGAGCATGTTTTATCTTTTTTCCACTGCTGGATTCATTTTTCCAGATTTTTGTCCCAAACCACCGCAATTCATACACAAAGATATTTTTGTTCTTTCTTACAAATGTGTTTGGTACATGGGATGTTTTATTAACTGCTTTATCCTCTGCTGTTTTATGCTTGAAAATATCCAACTTCCACAATGCTCTTTTTCTGCGTCTCAAGATAATTATATCCCAGAAGGTCGTCCACCTGGTTGCCACTTCTCTGCTTTTGTCTGCCTTTTTGGTTTCCATATATTCTTGGATGGATATGAAACTGAAGTCAGATATTTTGAGACAGAATGTAACATTTAATTCCACTCACAATCCACCGAAATTACATAAATACATTTTTGGTGCACTAATGAATAGTATGTCATTCCTCATTTATTGCATGTCTACAATTCTTCTAATCATATCTCTGTGTCTTCACGTCAGGAGAATGAGAAGTAACAGCAACGTATCAGCCCAACTGGATACTTATTTTAAAGCCATCAAAATCATGACATTGTGTTTTTTTTGCTTTATGTTACGTGTAGGACTCAACATGATGCTTACACATTATTTCAGTTATCTATATGTTCTGTGGGTTTTCATCATTTGGAACGTTCCTCCAACTCTACATTCCATCCATTTGATTCATTCTACAAAAAAACTGAAGAATCGACTCTTATGGATCCTAAAACGTGGATTCCACAAATAAGGTTCTGAAAACAATGTCAGAGATCCAATGGAATAGACCTCTCTAACAGTTATGTAATTAATTCAGCTTCTCTTCAATAATACTATTTAATGGAAACTTATTGTAATTTACATTTTAACTAATTTAATTGTTTTGAAATATCTAATGATTCATTCATTTATTGGGGGTACAATTGTTACTTCGGCAGACCCATTATTGCCATAGATAGATATGGCCTAAATGTCTGCTATATCTATTTTGGCATAGTCTGTATATACATTTTTATGAGTGCAGTGGAATGTTAGGTTAGTTAGTTGTTAGGCTGCAGGGAGGTTGAGTTGATTGTGTAAGGGAAGGGTTAGGGTTAGGAAAAGAACGTGAAATTCTTTCCTGTTGGAGCTGCAGGAGTAGTGAGTCCTCTGTTTCCACTGCTCCTAGCATGGTTCTGTTGACTGCATTATCCCTGTTGACAAAATTGCTGTCAAAGCACCAAACCACATCCATTTGTTGTGGCCATAATAGTCAATAGGCAAAAAAGTCAATCAAACTACTGTATATATACTTTCCAGATTGCTTTTTGACATTTTCCAGATTGCTTAGATCCAGATCAAAGATTGTTATGTGAGCAGGATGGCAACTAAGGCCCACTATTGTATAGCCACACGTTCCTTATTTCACTCCATGTCTGGGGAATCCACTCCTTTTGCTACATTAATGCTTTGCTAGAGGAAACTGGCACGTAAAGAAGAGTAAGTGCTAATGGTCTCTGAGATCTACAGAGAAATGTGAGAACATGTAAAACACAATTTATTGGGATATTCAGCATACATAAAATGGCTTTGCAGGACTTCAAACAAGTAAAACCCCCTTGGTCATCTAGTCTGCGCATTCCATCCACCCACAATCCTTCCCTGCACTCACTACTTTCCAATTCTCCACCACTTCCTTCCCCTGGGCCTCATTTCAAATTCTCATACACACACTAGTGATCATTTTGTCAGTGACCTACTAGTACATTTTGGAGTGTGGAAGGAAACCATAGAACTCATAGGAAGTCCATGCAGAAGGGACAAATTTGTCCAAGAACTGGGCCAGATGAACCACAGGCAATTGGGAAAATCACCCTGAGGCCCACACACAGGACCCACCTCTAGGGGAATTTACATAAATGGTGGATGTTTATATCAGTCCACAGCTGTGTTGCAAAAGCAGCTCTGTTTTATGAAAAATAATATTTCCCAGAAACTCTAGAGGCTCCAAAATACTTATCCAATATTGTCATTAAATGTTTGCACCAGCCCTTGGATTGGTAATAATTATACCCCTGGTAGAACCTGATCTGAAAAACAGCAATCTTTAATTTGCCTCTAGTTCAGGTGAATTTCTAAAACTCTGTCCCATCTGCACTAATATTACTTATGCATAACCCAGTTCCTACTAAAATAGCCTCTTCTTACCCTAGTTCAAGCTTATGTAATCTTCACCCACCAGAGTTGGATTTAGAATTCATGGCAACCTATACAAGATTTGGGGGCTCTACAACACCCAATGCCCAGATACCCCACTTGGCAATCTATGTCCACCTAACAATAAACATTTTACATTCTTACTTTTTCCACTTGCACAGTAATTACACTGGGACAGATGATAGTTGATAGATTTCAGTGCATTGAGAAAAAACAATTGTATCTTGGGAATGGGAAAAATTGCAATCCTGCTGAATAACTCTTAAGTCTGGATAAGCCCCTTCACTTAGGGTGCTGCATAGAAAGAGGTGGTCATTTTAATTTTTATGTTGAATAATAATTACACATTAGAATTGCTTTAGTTGATTTTGGCTGTATATTAATAAATACATTTTGTAAATGGGACTGTTTTATTTTATTATGTTGTCTCAGCAGGATGCAATAAAAGTTAAATTGTTGAAAGTTTAATATGAAATGACGAGTCACAGCTATGAAGATGATTATGACTTAGGACCTTATTCATTGCGGCGCCATCACCAGCCAAGCGGGTTTCCCCTTCTAATTGACAGTTTAGCTTACACCATGTGTTGTGTTTTTTTTTTATTAAAAAATATATATATACAGAGTTTCCCCTACCCTGATAATAATCCCTATCCTATTTTACAGTAATCTATCTAAAGTAAGCCCCCCCTGAAATTAAGCCCTATCTAAATGACAATGAGGTGTCATAATGTCAGTAGCACTTGGGGGGCCATGATTGGATTAATAGCAGGTCAATAAAATAAGCACTACCCCGTAAATAAGCCCTATGGTGTATTTTTGTCCTGAAAAAAAAAATACTGTAGATCATAGAGCATCCATCGAAGGTATTCTGGGTAATTCCTTAATATGGCGGGATAACTTGCTCTTATGGTTGACAGGCGATGGACATTTGCGTGGAGTGATTATTTTATGTCTGGTGAATTGCATGATATATGGTTCACTTAGGCCTAAATTTACTAAAAGGAGAGTTTGCAGGGAAATTTAAAAGTGGGGATGTTGTCCATAGCAACCAATCAGATTTGAGCTCTCAGTTTCATTTTACATACCGGAGAATGTGGGCTTGAATCTGATTGGTTGCTATTGGCAACATCCCCACTTTTCAATTCCCCTGCAAACTCCCCGCTTAGTGAATTTAGGCCTTAGGCTCTATGAAGGTGGGGTTGGTCTTTACTGGCCTGGGCTCTGTTAAAGAGCTTCTGAGACATAGTTAATAGACAGTTTTGTGTGCCAAAAATCCAGCCCTTTCACTGGCCCCAGTTCCAACAAAAAAAACTCCCTCAACCCAGTTCACACAGACCTAGGCCTCTATACACACTTGCATGCACACGCACACACTTTACACTTTGCACTACTCCACCACATCATGTTCACCATACAAGTAAGCCATCAAGACTTACATTGTCCATAGACTACCTGTTACAGAACCCTTGGCAGTTGCCTAGCTTACTTGGCAGAAAATCTAGATCAAGCACATTTGTCCTTTACTATAAACTTGTTGCTAGGCCTGGGTGGATCTCCATGTTTCTCTGCAATGTAGACAGAAGATAAAGGGATAGATATGAATTTAAATTGGTATGTGCATTCGTTTTACATTTGCAAAATTTGCACCGAAATAGACAGAAAATATGCACCGTGAATAAGTCCTCATGATATTTAGGGACTGTTACATGTAGGCTTAAATTTACTAAACTGCGGGATTGGAAAAGTGGGGATGTTGCCCATAGCAACCAATCACATTAGTACTCTTATTCTGCAATATGTAAAATAAAAAACTGCGAGCTTCAGTCTGATTGGTTGCTATGGGCACTTTTCCCATCCCACTGCTTAGAAAATTTAGGCTGTAATGTTGGAATGAATTTGGGCCTTATCAATGGTCTCATGTAAAGTGCATTACAGAACAGGTAAATGCTAACAATATGCAAAACCAGTTCACGTTCTAAAAAAAGGTTTCTGCAATTTCTTTGCATGTTTATTTGCATGAAAGATTCAAATTCGATGATTTATAAACAGCGAGATTGTTCGGACAAGACCCAATGATCAGTGTAGTCATGGCTAGCTCGATGGAGGGAAGATATGACTTACAATACACAAGTCTTACTGCAGCAATCACTGTCTTTGTTACTGGTATAATGACTCAGTCATTCATCATAGCTGTGAACGTGATTGAGTGGATTAAAGGAAAACCCAGAACGGAGGTGGACAAAATCCTCACCTCTCTCATGGCCGCTAGAACCAGTTTCCTCGTAACTTCAATGGTCAATGTGTTTTTAATAGTTTTTTGGAAAAAGTCTCTAAATTTTCGCTATGAAGTTTATAATTACTTTATGTTGCATTCATTGAATTTGTCCGATATCTGGTTGACCTCTTTGTTCTCAGTTGTCTTCTGCTTAAAATTGTGCAACCTCCGCAACCCCCTAATCATGCATCTTAAGACGATGATATTCCGCAAGGTTGTGCTTCTGATTATTGCCTCAGTAGTCGTGTCGGTTTTCTTTACATCAGTGTGTTTTTGGATTGATAAAGGAAGAAGTCCAGATCTTCTCATGCAGAATAACACAATAAACAACACACAGAGTTCTTCCGGAATACAGATACATATATTTGAAGCCGTGGTAATCAGTGTGCCTTTCTTTATCTATTGCCCAGCATCTTTATTTGTGTTCGTATTTCTGTGTATTCACATGAAGAGACTGAAATGTACCAATAATGGAGCCGCCCATGTGGATACTTATTATAAACCCCTCAAACTGATGCTTTTTGCTTTTATTTGTTTTAGTTTACGGATTGCAGCGAATCTGGTAGTTTTGTGTAACTACAGTTTTCTCAACATCATGTGGACTTTCATTATCTGGAATTCATTTCCAACCTTCCATTCCATTCTTGTGATCTACAGAACTAACAAACTGAGGGAAACTGTCTTCAGTATTCTGAGACTTAGAGGCAACAGCTAATTGAATCAAATAGATTCTAAAACAATGGGAAGAATGTTATACCAATATATGTTCCATAAGAGGTAAATTACCTTTGAGCCTAGGTATATGATCCACAGACTCAGCCCAACCTTCTACATCCTTACCCCCTGGCTAAACAATAACTTGGCCCAAGTTATTTAAATGGGCTTTGAGTTATAGCCATCATTACATTTTTACCATTTTTTGTAAGCGTTGACCTTTAGATCTCAGGATTTATATAAACTAATAAATCAATCTGTATGAAATATGAGTGCCATCTTTTGTGATTAAATCATTTGAAAAAAATAGTAACTGGGTATAAAGTAAAATAGGAAATGCCCCAGTGTTACTGCAGTAAACCAATTGTGCTAGTCTATCTGTAAAATAAAATGCGAGTATCAGTTACGCAAATTGGCAAACATGTGATAAAGCCTTCTGCCACGTCACAGATTTTATGTTAAGGGGTCCTAACTCTAAACAATGAGGGGTATATTTACTAAGCGGTGAGATTGTAGTGAGATTGAAAAGTGGAGATGTTGCCCATAGCAACCAATCAGATTCAAGCTCTCAGTTTCATGTTACACACTGCAGAATGTGAACTCAAATCGGATTGGTTGCTATCCCCACTTTTCAATCTCACCGAAATCTCACCACTTAGTAAATATACCTCTGAGAGTTCCATAATAGGGTCACATCTATATGTTCAAATCCATTAACTCACCAATCAATTATACAAGCTAAAACACCAGTCTATAATCTCTGACTAGACTAGAGCGTCTAGACTAGAGTAAATGAAAAAAGTTGCCCTCAGCACCACCACATTTAGGGACACTGTCAAGCAGGGGGTCCCACTTATCAGTCAGAGAACCCAGGTCAGGAGACTGCTGAAGAATATACAGAACTGCCTGAACTGTCATTTTAATCAGACTCAGAAAGAGGAATCACCATGCAATTACATGCCTAAATATTTGAATTGGGAAGTCCATACAACAGGGATCTCCCCCTTAAGAAGGGAGGATATAGGAATTAGACTAATTGATAAGTAGTCCAGAGTATCTCCCAAAATCAGTAACTTCCCAAAGAAATATATCTAAGGAGACACTGACATCAGAGAGGAACAATAATAAATCTGGCCCAGAGGCCAGTGATATGTTGGTGACAAGGGTTCAAATGCCAACAGAGCTGGAGATAAAGGACACCCCTGCAACATCCCCATGACCCAACTAAAATGACCATAGAGATACCCGTTAATACAGGCAGAATACAAACGTTTCACCCAGTTAATAAAACTATGCCCTAGAGTAGACCCAGTCTCTCCAGCACTGCCCTGTTCCACATCCAGAGTGACAAGGACACCATAATTGAACTCCCGGATGTCATAGCACTAAAGCATTATCTGGAAACCAAGGCCTTAATTCCCCAGTAGTGTTTCTAATCTCAGTTACCATCATAGCTACAAGATCACCACGAGCTTAGACTTATGTAATAAATAATCAAAGTAAATATGCTAAGCAGAGAGCCAAGCAATATGAACCCTATCAGCATGACTGTTCAGATACAAAGTTTAAATCCCAATTCCGGGTTCCCTCTGCGTAGAGATGCTCTTAAATGTGCTAACACTTGAAATATAGGATCCCCTCAATTAGGCTTTAATGGCATCACATACCACTAAACCAGAGGAGACCACAGCCCCACTGTTAACCACCATCTCTGGATCAGGGCCTAACAAAGACAGCTAAAAGGGATTCAGTTTCCAGAATTGTAGAGCTTTGGTAATGTTCACATCAGTGGTCAAAGTGGAAATTTAGAAGTGGTGGTATGGGAACACAGAATATAATAGAATTAAATAGAGAATTTTAGTTTTTCCATTGCTTCAGGGGGAGAAGTGTCAGTGACTGTGGAAGTCCAGGGTCATATCTACTGGTATTAGCAGAAAGAGAAAAAAGCGTGTAGCACCAGGATTCCTGAGTCGCCAAATGTCAATCATGCCCAGCTCCTGGACAATTTGATGGAAAGAGGAGATGCGAGGCACATCCACACTGCTAAGTTCGCTACCCCCTATCCATTACCGGGTACATTACCATATTAAAGTATCCAATTCAGAGAGCCTGGACAGAACTGGTCCAGGAATTCCATCAGGCACTGCAGGGCCATGGGAAAAATATATTTTTAATTTCTCTGCAGCCTAATCTCAATCCCCCTTCCCTGCAGCCTAACCCCAGCCTTCCCTTTCCCGCAGCCTAACCTTTCTTGCTGCTTAATCATTACCTTTCCCTACCCACAGCCTAACCCTAGCCTCTCCTCTACTGACTAACCTTAACTTTCCCCTCCCACAGTCTGACTCTAACTTTCCCTACCCCACTGCCTAGGTGAGATGGCCCTTTTTTAGATTTACTAGGTGGTGAGTTGGTGCCGAAATGCAGATTTTGTTGTTGCAGTCTTCTTGTCCTTTTAAACTCATTTGGAGCATTTGTAATATGTAGAAGATATGTAGAAGAGGTTTTGGAAGTCGCCAAGTTGCGTTCTCGCCAATGATTATCATATATGATCATATAGTATCATATATGTCTCATTCTTTTTCCAGACACTTATCGCAGGTGCACTGTGTAAAATAGTTTGCAGACATGTCTGTTTCCCCAGCTAGGAAGCAGAATGACGTGAAGTCTAACTGACATTCTATGAACTCTAAGGATTTCCATCTGTTCTGCGAGCCATAGATTGCACTCAAGATATTGCTTATATATATGTAAATAGGCTCCATAGAAGAATAATGAGTATGCTTGCCAGATACCCAGGCTCATGCCACATTTTGTATATCATTAATCAGTCAGCACTGTGTGCCAGATTTAAACATGCCCAGATGCTAATAGGTAAGTTTTTTTTAAAGGTGAAATTAATCTTTTTTATTCCAGTGTTTTATGTTTGCTGATTTTTATTTGTTTCACCAGGTGCTTCAGCATATGGGTGTCACTCCTGGATAATGACCATACTGTTGTATCCTGAGATTCCTGCAAAGCCGCAATATAATGTGGTGCACAGGGCCACTAGATGTATGATAGAATGCACCTTTGAGCTTTTAAAAATCAGTTACCTTGATAAGTCTGGTGATCAGCTCCTCTATAAACCTGCTAAGGTTGCTGATATTGTCTGGTCTTGCTGTATGCTACTGACATTAACTCAACCTTGGATAGATGATGAGGTAGCATTCAGTGAAGGTGCAGAAGTTCCTGATCCATCTTCCCAGGAGCACAGCATGTCAGGGATTCAAACATGCAAGTTCATGCAGGTATTAACTGGACTCTCTAAACTAAAAGTTGATAAATCAATGGGCCCGGATGGGATACATCCTAGGATACTAAAAGAACTTAGAGGGGTGCTGGCACAACCATTAACTAAATTATTTAACCA
>JABWIB010001061.1:77349-89559 GCA_016617825.1 Platyplectrum ornatum
ATTCTGAGCCTCAAACAAAATGGTGATTAAATTTGGGTTGGTATAGTTCTAAATACACAATGGGGCAGACTGGATGGGCCATGTGTCTTTTATCTGCCGTCACTTTCTATGTTTCTATGTTTCTTAATCTAAACTAACGTCACTTGTAAGTATGTTTTCATGTAACGTCATTTTTCATCAGCCTGTGTTCCTTCCAAATGTTTTTATTTTATGTATATTATGTATATGTATATCATAAAATGTATTTTAAGATTGGTGTAAAATTATTAAATGTTATCAAATGTGTTTATTTTACAGCAGGTTTCATCCATGCCTGAGCGTAGTGCTTGAAGGTGGCTATTTTGAAGACCAATCAATAAGCAGCTGTGTGTCTTCGCTGGTTACGGTACCTTTACTATGGCCACTATGACAGGACTATAACTACAATCATCACTTCAGTGTTATGACATGCAAAAATAAGTAATCTTCTTGCTTCCACAGGAATGTCTTCTAGATCAACATCCAGTCCTGACTGGCCTTGTGGTGGGCTCTGAAGTGGTTGCTCTTGGTAACATGGGATTGGTGTGTCAACATCATAGGATTTTCCCATTATTTCCCATACACAAATGACAGACTGTGAGGATCATGCTACCAAGCTTGACATTTACACTACTACACATATCCAGTAACTAAAATATCCTCATGCTGATTGTTTATAGTACAAATGATTAAAAACCATCGTTTTGTCAACATAAGAAATGGTCATTATAGTTTTTAAAATTTGTCAACAAAGTCAACACAGCTCTTCAACTAATTAGTACTATGTTCCTTTAAACTTGAACTTGCTCATATGTGTGGAATTCACATTTATGATCAACAACAAAAAAGATAATACTTTGGTGTTACACATTACACATTATTTTTGTAAACATGTTGTGTATCTGTAAAAAATGTGCTACATTAAGTTATGTTTGTATGTTATTTATGTTTGTTTTATAAATTTTGTTTTCTATTATTTTTATACATTTACATTTATAGTCACAAATACTAATCAAAACTTGCATGTAAAGTCAACATATTAGTGTAATAGCCTGTACTCACGTTACTACACAGAGCTATGTGCCATACTTTCAGACATAGCATTGCAAAACTCCTGGGAGCACACACAGCCTCCCCTAGTTTTGCACTTAGAAGTATTCTATGCTTCTTGTGTGCTGTTATATGTGCTGGCCACCCCTGTGTATGACTATGTTTAAAGGAAACATATTCTTTGTGCAAAACAGTGTCATATTCCCAGCAGGTTTAATTTTGCATTGACATTTGCATTAGGAATTCTACATTCCATATAAATATTCACATTGCTTGGCAAATTGTCAGTATACATTTGTACAGCAAACAGATCACTCTGTGGCTATTTTCATGGAGAGACAGCACCCGAGTCTTGCTGCAGCTCTCATCACCTTCATCGTCGGACTAATAACTCAGACGTTTATCATCGTTGTAAATGTCATTGATTGGCTTAAAGGAAACTGTGTCAGTGATGTTGACCAAGTCATCAGCTCTATCAGCATCACACGGATATGTTTTCTCTTTATATCCCTGTGGAGCATGCTCTCCATCATTTCTCTGCAAAGTCCCCTACAGTCAAATACCGAAACTTTTATTAATTTCTTTCTACATGGATCCAAGCTGGCTGATATCTGGATAACATCATTGTTATCCATTGTCTTCTGCCTGAAAATCTACAACTCCCAAAATGTTCTATACTTGCGTCTAAAGATGTTTATATCTCAGAGGACCTTCTGCCTGATCATTTCCTCAATGCTAATATCCTTTACTTTAGTTGCCGTAAGTTATTGGAGTGTCGAGGACATAAGTTCAAATCTTTCTGTGCACAATAGAACAATAAATAAAACCAAGATCTCACAAAACTTGCTTATCTATGTCTTTGGCTCAGTAGGGAATAGCGTGCCTTTTCTTGTCTACTTTACGTCAACAGTTCTTCTTATTACATCTCTATGCATGCACATGAGGAGTATGAAGAGCAACAATAATGTGACAAGTCACTTAAAAGCGTATTATAAATCCATCATGCTCATGGCCTTTTGTCTTATTTTTTTTATGTTCCGTATTGGATCCAACCTCCTGCTTTTACATTACTATAACTATGTAGACATATCATGGTTTTTCATTATTTGGAATTTTTATCCGACCCTACATTCCATCATTATTATCCACAAAATAAACAAATTAAATTGCCATGTCTTCAAGATTCTGGAATATGGAAGTAACTGCATGTTCAGCAAAAGATGTTCCGAAACGAGGTCCAGAGATCCGTAGGAGAAAATCTATTCACATGGTCAAACTTATGACTTAGAGACATAAAAAAGACAGTCCTTAGTAAACACATTTGGATGATTGGTGCTTTGTTGGTTGGGATAGTTACTACGATTTAAAATTACTTTTAATAATGATGATGATGATGATGATAATTATTATTATTATTACTATTATTTAACATAATAATAATAATAATAATAATAATAATGTATATATATATACTTTATATACTCGAGTATAAGCCTAGTTTTTCAGCACATTTTTTTGTGCTAAAAGTTCCCCCCTCGGCTTATACTCGAGTCACTGTCCTGTATGATGTCAATGTGTAATCCCATTTTTTTTAGGTGAAATTTGGCATCTCGGCTTATATTCGGGTCGGCTTATACTCGAGTATATACGGTATATATATATATATATATATATATATATATATATATATAGTCTTTTTTAACTAAGATCTTTTTAACTTAATGCCTATTTAACAAATAAATAAAATGTTTGTTCTGTTTAATAATGCTCATGATTTTATATGCACATATTCTCAAATAATAATAAGTTTGTTTTATTAGATATGTTTCTAAACAATATTTATTTGCTTCTGATGTTGTTAGTCTTCAGGACATGTCTGAAAATTGTAACATCTTAAAGATGTATTTGGATCATGCAGAAGTTGTTAGATTTTCAAACAGTCTGCCTATGTGTAAAGAAAGGCTTTAAGAGTATATTAGGGTTTAAACTTATATTTAAATAAAATGATATGATAATTAAATAATATGTGTTCACTTTCAGTGGAAATTATGTGTATCATAAACAAGTTGTATGGTCTCATTTATTGAATGTGACAAGACTTCTCATAGGTAAATTGCCAAATATTTATCTATATTTACATACTAAATGTACAAGTGATGGCCACTGTTTAAACTCTATTTAACATTAATTGTACAAGATGACATGTGACGTTCTACACTGTAATAATATGGTATGATCAAAGTATTCTTTATAAAATCAAGAAAATAAGAGCTTACCTGTAAGGAGTACGTGTCAGACTGGAACATGAAAGCTCAATAGGAATACAGGGGGTTGCCCAAATTGTGTGTGCCAGTAACATACCATCCACTATCCACCTAATTAAAATATATCTGCAGATCTGTTCACACTAGTGTTTCATGGAGTTTACTATATATGAGAGATACAAAATCCACTCGAAACTGAAATTCTTATTCTATCTTAACTTCAGTCCTTTGGTGGTTACCAAAAAAGAGATGTGTCAGTATGAAGATGACAGCAATGAGTGAACCCTGTAAGTCACTCTCTTCTATGACAGCACCAATATTAAATGAGAAGCAAGCTTTGAAATGTATAATAAAACATCATCAGCAAATGCTGTGAATTTAATTTCTTTGGTGCCTATTTGAATGTTGTCAAAATACCGTATATACTCGAGTATAAGCCGAATTTTTCATCACATGCAGAAAGTGCCTCCCTCGGCTTAAACTCGAGTGTCATGATGTAGGGATGTGCTGACACTAACACTGGCATGCAGCATGACACTCATACACCACACTGAGTCCACAGAGCTGCCACAGGCATAACAGTGTGCTGTATAGGTTACACCATGGCACAGGAGCCTTATATACCTTATATTAACTCTCACATGCAGGAAGCAGGGGGACAATAGAGACATATAGGGGAAGATCTATAGAAGCTGGACATAGAGACCAGAGTCAGTGCAATCCTATGGGGGTAATGATCCATAAGTGACATGAGTGACACAAGCCTTTCGAAGTGGTGATAGACAGACATACTGGGGGAGGCTTATACTCGAGTCAATAGGTTATCCCAGTTTTTCTTGAAATTAGGAGCCTCGGCTTATATTCAGGTCGGCTTATATTTGAGTATATACAGCATGGGGTAATTTAAACATGAGATAGATAGCCAGGGTGAAAAGAAAGGGAGATAAAGAACAACCCTTATGGGTTCTTCATTTCATCAACATGAGTGAACTCTTCATGCAATTAACAATAACCAAGGTATATGAAGCAGACACATAGTCTCTACCAAATGCACTCATATACCATGTTCGGATTGCCTGCGGCTTTAAAAAGTGTAGAGCCGGCGGGGCAGCTTACAAGTCCTGTTCAGACTTGCATGAAACACCGGCTCTACAATGAAGCCGGCTTACCATAAAGAGGTGAGGTAAGCTATAAGGACTGTGATCATAATGAACGGGGTAACGGGGTAAACTACAAAAAGTGTGGGCATTATACAGTATCAAAGTCCTTGGGTTACAAAGCATTGTCTGCATGCACAACCACTGCTATCTCTGTTCTAATACCCTTGACAGACTGACGGCCCAATATGAACCCCAATTGGCTTGAGGTGAGTAGCCCGTGGAGAATGCTCTAAAGTTGGCCATTATTTTAGCCCAGAAATCAAGAAATTTGTCATGAATTGGTCTGGGCCTGTAGTCTTGGTGCTGGTTGTCAGGGTTCAGTCTATGTGACTGTTCAGTCGGAACCAGGTGAGATGTTATGTCCATACCCAGAGCAATAGGAATAGTATGAGTAAGAGTTTCCATAAGGGTATCAGCTTTAAAGGATTCTGGGGGGCTGACAAACTGAAGGTTATTTCGGCACTGCTGATATTTTAGATCATGTACCTTGTCAAATAACACCTGAATTTTATGGGCATGGGAATCTATCATGTGGTACATTTGGTGTTCTTCCAAATCTTCCAATGATTCTGGTAGTATTGGAGGCAACTTTGGCTAAGAAGATATCAAGCAAGGTTTGATTTTGTTCCAGCTTTTTATCCCTTAGTGGCAATTATACAGTTTCCTGGCCATAATCGATAAACTTTCCTTCCAGGTTTCTCTACCTTTTGTACATTTTCCTTACTAATTGGTGGTTTAGTCTTCCTCGTAAATTTTTTTTTGTTTGTTATTTTACACCCAATATTGGTTTATTTGTTTTTTATTTTACTTTCTATAATTTATCCCCCACCCCCTCTCCCTGTGCTCCTGTCTTCTTTCCAGGAGTTTATAATCTCTAGTTTTATCATAAATATGGGTTTGTTAGTAGTGTGGTCAACCCGTCCCACAATACTACAGAGACAGGTAACCTAGTCCCCTTATGTTCAATATAAAGGATATGCAGAGAGAAACATTGTTCACAGTTAAACCCTGTAAAGCAACATTCAACTTATGTAACCAAATTGATTATTCATAATAAGCTCCCTACATGGTAATTGCCTAAGTAGAAAACAAGCTGTGAATATAAGAATACTCAGGCAAGTTGGACTTGGTGACAATCTAAAAACAAAGTCTTATCAGGTAAAAACATAAATAAAACTAAATGAAGCAAGAAAGTTATTGATGGTTTATTGGTCACATGTTGGTCATAAGGTCACAAAACACCGGGAGGCGGGTTCTCTCACAAATGACCAGGTAGGTATGGTTTGTTAGAGATGTGAGCAATGGAGGAACCCAGATGGGTTCAAGTTTTTAAGTGGTTAGTAATGTGGTTGAGTTGAGTAGAAATCTTTCAGGTGTCCACATCACACCTGTTGCTCCTGCACAATGACTGTGACAACTGCTGCCACCTGCTGCATCTGTGCTATGGAGGAAGCAGGCATTTACAAAATGGCGGGATTTCTTTAGAGGATCCTCTGCGGTAGAACAGTGAATGTGGTGCTGTGCTCCAGAATCAACTCTGGTCTAAAATACAGTTACAGAAGGTATACAGCAACATGGCAAATGCAAAATGGCGGGGATCATTTCAAGTAATTCCTGTGCGTACTGACAGGGGAGATGTCTGTCAATGTCTACTGTGTTAAATGTGGAAAAACAGACGTCCACAAACAACCAAGCAGTCAGCTTCAGGACAATCTCTGGGTAGGGTTGCCTCCCAGCCATTTTTGCACCAGGATGCCAATGCTGTTTATTACTTTTACTGGCAATAGTAATTTCCAGGAAATTTGGCCCAGTGAAATACAGAGTACAAATAGAGGAGACCTGCAGTATTTCACTGCTGCCTTCATATAAACAACAATCCCGGCTGCACAATGTGGCTGAAAAGGGAGACCTGTCTGCTCCAGCGATCATGTCCACAACAAAATGGCCGCCGCACTACAGATCCTGTGACAGGAGAGAGGGGCTCTAGTGCTTGTGATGTCAGAATAAACATTATTATTATTATTATTATTATTATTATTATTATTATTATTATTATTATATGCACACAACATGTATAATAAAATACATAACTAGGGTAAGGCTTCTGTATGAGGTCTGACTGGGGAAGAAGAAGCAGCCAGCAAATGAAGACTGCTGTGCTGATACTACTGCCTGCCTGCACTCGGAGGAGAAAGATACAGAAAAGATTGGTAAGTAACTTCCGCCCCAAGCCACACCCCCAAAGCCACACCCCCTTTATACCCTGGCCAGTATTTTGGTGGGTAATCATCAACCCTATATCCGGGCCTCTACACCACCGAAAGCTCGGCACGTGGGCCTACCTTCAGCCAGGGTAAAGAAGGCTTCTGGGTCGAATTCTCACCAATCTAGGTAAAAGTGGTCTCAAAACACTCCAAACCCTGTGTGGATAACTGTGAGTCCTTATAACCAACACCGCTATGACAGATGGATGAGAATTCAAGCAGCAAGACCCAGCCTGAATAAAATGTGGCCATTCAGGATGCACTGCCCCCTGGAAGTCTATATGGAACATCTGGATGCAAAAATGTTCTAGGAAATTGGACAGTACAAAACATTGCGGTTAAAATGTTGTCCATTCAGGGCATAACAGGATTAAGCATCGTTTGCATTTCATAGTCAAATTCTGCACTTTATAAGGAGCACATTGCACTTCAGATAGTTAAGATAGATTTGCACTACAGACAGTACACATGGATACTTCCAATGAGAGAGAATTTTACAAACAGCACCCAACGTGTTTTGCAGTCATTGCACCATTCATTGTAGGAATAATAACTCAGTCATTTATCATAATAGTCAATGTTACAGAATGGCTAAGAAGAAAACCTGTGACAGATATTGATCAAATTCTCACCTCTCTGGGCATTGTAAGGACCTGTTTTCACTGTATTTCCCTACTTGATATGTTTTTAGTCGTTTTTCTACAATATCTTGTAAATCCACACACGCAGTTATGTGTTTACCTGATTTTGCATTATTCTAATTTATCAGATATCTGGCTGACGACTTTATTTTCCGTTGTCTTCTGCCTAAAAATTGCGAACTTCCACAACGCTCTTTTCTTAAGTCTGAAAAAAGTCATATCGCAAAGGGTGGTCCACCTGATCATAGCTTCAGTGGTAGTGTCCATCTTTTTCATCTCAATGTTTCCTTGGATCGATAACATGATACGTTCGAATATTCCTGTGCATAACATAACACATAATAGCACAGGAGTTCCTTCGATCATACACATATATATTTTCATCACCATTGGTAACAGTGTGCCGTTCTTTATCTACTGCACTTCCACGGTTCTTCTTATCGCCTCTTTATGTCTTCACATAAGGAAAATGCGAAGTAACAGTAGTGTAACAACTAACCTTGATACTTTTTATAAAGCTATCAAGTTCATGACATTTTGCCTCCTTTGTTTTATCCTACGTATTGGAACTAATTTGGTAGTTTTGCGGTATTACTATGACATAGATGTCGTGTGGCTTTTTGTTATTTGGAACACTTTTCCAACTCTGCATTCCATCTACCTGATCTACAGAACAAACAAGCTAAAGGACCAGGCTTCCAAAATCCTGAGACACGGCATTAACTGTTTGCTGAATAGGAAAGTATTTTAAACCAGTTCTGGAGATGTGATGGGAAAATCTTGTTCTATGAAAGCTGAATAATGTAATATTGATTTATTGTGTTTGTAAGATTTAGTAAAATAGTAAAGTAATAAAGCATATAGTTGGTTTGGATGTTACCTATAGCATAAAAAAAAAAAATTGTTTTACAATAATTATTAAATATTTCAAATTCTGAAACCTAATTGTTCTATGATAATAGATCGAAATATATCGTTTTTTAATGTATAAATAATTTAGCACATATAAAGTTTGTACATAAATGACACAGGCGCCTGCTGCACTGCCAGTCATACTACCATTACCACGGCCATATCCCTTACTGGACATCTAAATAAAAAAATTCTGAAACACCATCTGTGGCACAACACGATCCCCAGCACACCTCGGAGGATAGCCTGTCGTGGCTAAATCCAATTCAGCCAATGTCACATTGTATACAGTCTGACGGGGGGAGAGCAGCTACAGTGAAGTGTTGCTTCCAATGAGGGAACTTGGAAAGTGTATCTTGTGCAATGTGGTTTGTGTGATTTCATTATAGGTAGTGTGAACTTGTGGTAGATGGGGCATGTGGGGGTATAGCTGTGGTAGATGGGGGAAGTGGGGGTGTAACTGTGGCAGATGGTTCATGTGGGGGTGTAGTTATGGCAGATGGGGCATATGGGAGTGTAGCTATGACAGATGGGGCATGTGGGGGTGTAGCTGTGGTAGATGGGGCATTTGGGGGTATAGCTGTGGTAGATGGGGTAAGTGGGGGTGTAGCTGTGACAGATGGGTCATGTGGGGGTGTAGCTATGACAGATGAAGAATGTGGGGATGTAGCTGTGGCAGATGGGTCATGTGGGGATGTAGCTGTGGCAGATAGGGTATGTGGGGTTGTAGCTATGACAGATAGATCATGTGGAGGTGTAGCTGTGGCAGATGGGGCATATGGGGTGTAGCTGTGGCAGATGGGGCATGTGGGGGTATAGCAGTGAATGTGTAAGTAGTGAAAGCACATGCACAAAGCTGTTACTCTTTAGAATGCACTATAACCTACCCTGGATTCTGTGCTTTTAGATGATGGAGTATGACATCACTCCATGCGTACATGTATGCACAGTGTGCAGTAAAGACCATGCTCTTTATTGTTGTCATAATTTATGTTTAAACTCAGCAAAGGATCTTTCAGACTTCTCTGGGCCACCCCAAATAAAGAATAAGCCAGACAATATAAAGGAACAGCCCCAATTGACCCATGTATAGGTTGGCGAAGCTCTGCTAGAAGCGGGTCACCATTGACATTCTTAATATCTGTAGAAAAAAACTACCAGTAAACAAAACATAATTGTGTGAAATAAAACGAATGTCTGACGCCAAAGCCTGGTGTACTGCCTCAGTTCTGTTGTGTTAAAATTACTCTTTCTGTTTCTTCCCTGTTACTCCCCTCTTTCATCTTTGTCCTTCTTTGTCTCCTTTTCTCATTTTTTTTTCTGTTTCTTCTTACCCTTCACCCCAGGAGTGCCCAGCCTTTCCCTGGTCTCCAGGCCAGCAGTGCCATTCCATTCACCGCCGGTCCTGGGGTTGCCCCTTAGCCAGCCCACATTTCCAGCCCATTGCGCTCCGTGAGATGGGCTGGGATCGTGGGGGATGTAGCCCCAGCTGCCCCACTTGCCATTGGTGGTAGGGTGCCACTCACCCCGCCGTCAGGGCGTGCACTGTGGTGCGGTGTCGCACTGCCTGCTTCCTGTCCGGCTCGGTGCACAAAAAATGGAGCTTATGTCGTCAGGTTACAGCAAGAAAGGCGTTGATGGGCTACAACAAAATGGCACCGACAGGCTACAACAAAATGGCACTAGTGCATGCTCAGACACGCCGATCACTGGGGGGGGGGCTTCGGAGCAAAAAGCTTGCTCTGCCCCTCCACTGCCTCCGCCTGCCGCTATTTGCCTTCCTAGCAGTGTAGTCACAAAGGTCTAAGTTCATCCCCACATTGTGCCCCCAACAGTGTCCATTCCTAGGGGGTAGTGCACTCATCTCATGATGCCCGCAGGCGCAGTATGCTGCACTGTTCCCCCTCCCATTCTAGTTACTTCTCTGGCACAATGTCTGATGGGGAGCTTGAGTGTGTGCGGCGCTCCTGCTGGAGTCGGTGTGAGAGCAGACGTGGTGCCCGATCGCGCACAAGGCAGCGGAGTGTTCGTTGCAGGTTTTCTCCTCCAGATGGCGAGCACAGAAGCTCCGGTGAGTCATGCCATCCTTGCAGTGGCCATTCTGGCTCCCATAGTTCCCTGGATTATGGGTAATTTGACTGCTGTCGCTCCACGCCCCAAGGCTGGTCATTCTAGCCGTAGTATGGCCCGTCACCCTCGCTCCTCCTGAGTGTTTCAGATGTTGCTGATATGTCTCCATCTCCACTCCTCCCGATGCGCGACGTCCCATCACGCTGGCGCTCTTCTCGCGTTTGTAGGTGGCGCTGGCTCAGGTAGCTGTTTCTACATATAAGGTGGTTCTGTGTCGCGCCGCGTTTGCCTTCGCGTTGGCAGGTGCATTTTGGCTAAAACCCCCTTCCCCCTATTTCTTACGGTACTCATTCATTTCGTATTGGCACTGCCACTCACGCTGCAACCTCGGGAGACTCGTCTGACTCTATCAAGCTGCTGGGCTGGGGAAGTCTCAAGCTTATCACCACTATATTCGCCCTTTTTATGCTGATGTCTGGTTCTTTTTAGTTAGTTGTTCCTTCATTTCCTCCCTGCCTGCAGAGACTTGGATAGGCACCCGGACTAGTCAGGGCTGCTTGCAGCACTTTGTGTTGGGGCGTAAAGGGATTTTGTTCTTGCAAGATCGGACACTCCGTAGTTCCCCTTTATAGAAAAGATTCTGTGACGGTAAGTTTTTTTTTTACCTTTGCTCGAGTCTCTCGCTCCCTTTTTAATCGCTCAAAGGTAGTTTTTTGGTCCATTGTCCTCCTCAGGCATGGGGAATGTTTTCCCATTGTTCTTTTCAGGCATTGGGGTTTTTGTTTACTGTTTGCTTTCTGGACGCTTATTTGCTGCTTACCCTCTTTTTGTTTCAGCTTGTGACTCGCCCGTATGGACGGTTTGGATTGTAGGCCACTCTTAGGGGGAAAGGATCTTGGTAGGCTTCCCCTCCTGGAGCTCACTAAGGCCATTCAGTGGGATCTTAATCAGGCACTGGATTGGTGTCCCCGAATTCATTGGCTTTGGTCAGATATTATCCCTTGGAAGGTGTGGAAGTACTCCTCCAATGGAATGGCAATGGAAGAGGTGTGTAGGAAGATTAACTGCACTGCTAGGCTGGTTTTAGAGAAGCAGGGTGGTCGGGTCATTTCACACCCCGGGTTTTGTTATAACCTTGTCCACTTATATCACCCTGATGGGGTTCACCTCTCTATGGTAGGTTTGGAGTTGTTTATTAATCAGATTTTAGAAGGGATTAGGGTTTTAGTTTTGTGATGGTGGCAAGACCAGGGTTTTAGGTTTCCGGTCTATGGCGGAAAGCGATGCATTAGGTATAGTTTTGTGCAGGAGGAGGATGAGCCGAGAATGCTTAATTTAATATTCTTGCCGGTGTCACACGCCGCCGCGAGTGATCGTGGCGACTTCCGGGTTCCTACCTTCTCCTCGCTCCTGTCTGTTATGCGCCTGCGCGGGCCGCCGGGGATCTCCTGCCTGCGTCAGGACGGGCTTCCAGGTTGGGCGTCCTGATGTCATCACTGGAGGCCGCAGTGGCCAATCATGCAGCTCGGCGGGCTCCTTAAAAGAACCGGCAGTGACACTCTTCACTGCCGGTTATAGCGTCGGTGGCAGCCCTGCTGTTTTAGCTCTGCTGTTTTGCTAGCTTACTTCCTCCAGCTTCCAGGTTATCTCTCTTCTGGTGTGCATGCTCTGCTGAGTGCCTGGTATACTTATACTTCTGTTTGTCAGCGCTCTATTGTGTACCATTCTGCACTGTGATCATCTATTGTGCATGCTCTGCTGAGTGCCTGGTATATTTATACTTCTGTCTGTCAGTGCTCTATTGTGTACCATACTGCACTGTTATCATCTA